>JAQGAM010000336.1:0-13862 GCA_034697665.1 Nanhermannia comitalis
CTGGGGACACTTGTAACAGAAAATCCTATATACAGTACCTCTACAAATACAATTATACTTTCCCTGTATTAAAATTGTATAACTATGAGTATAAGTATATTTTATTTTACCCGAGCCCTGGCAGGACATCACTGGCTTAAAACAAACTATTTAAGAATCATCACATATTTGTGAATCATAAAAATGATTTCATTAAGTGTTGAAAGTAATAGAATTTAACTGTAATAAAAATAATATTTCGCACTATTGATGGTTCACTTTAGGGCCTTTAGAGAAAAGTCATTAAACAATTTTAAAATTATTTTTCATTTTTTGGAATTATAATTATTAAGATCACATCTCATTTGTTAGAACAGTATAATTACTCATTTGTATTCAGAATTAAATGTTTTGATTTCTATTTTATAAAACAAAATAAGGAATAAATGGATTTGAAAAACAAGTTAACTCAAAATTAATTTAATTTATTTCTTTAAAAAATTTATGTATAGTGTATAAAAAAGTAAACACTGGCTGTTATGCTTGATTTGAGTCCACCTATCATAGAGTAATTAACTAGTCATAGGATTCATGGCATTAACTTAAGTGGTTAATCAATGCTTATAAAGGCTATTACTTTGAAATGACTTCAAAAAACTTAAGAAATAAACACAAAAACTCTTGACTATAATTTACATTTTATTCGTAGCTTTCAATGACTTTATGAAAAAACTATTGATTTTTTTGAAGAACAAGACTTCTATTTATTCAAGAACTAAACTGCAGGACAATAGAAATCACCGTCAGCTACTTCTTTCAACATTCCGGCCAGTGTCCAATACCGACAACGAATTACTTTTGCTGCCGCTTTAGGTTGTCTCTCTCGAGTAAATATTCCCCAGTTTTGGTTTATGGCTAATGATAAAAAATATTTTAAGTTTAATCTAAAAATAACTTTTAGTTTATACTTATGAACCTCTATTGCACTTAAAATCAGCAAAATTCCAAACAAGTTCACCAACAAAGTAATCCTTACTCAACATATCTAAACCTTTAAAGTATTCCATTAAAACTTCAGTTTGAAAATCTTCTGAATATATATGTGACGGTGTCTTAAAATAGAATTTTAAAAATTTAAATTAAAAAATAGCAATAAGTATAAAAATCTTGAATTACATCATGTAATCCACTAGTAGTGTCAGCTCCGTATTCAGACAGAATCAGAGGCTTTTGATATGCTTTATGCCAATCTTGAAAATCTGCCGCTAATTTCTGAGTGATAGGTCTGGTGTATCCCTGATCTGTATACCAACCATAGTATCTGTTAATCATTAAAACATCCAAATGTTTTGACACGAAACTGCTATTATAGCCCATATATGTGGTCGCACTGATGGGTCGAATTTTTTCCAAAGTTTTAGAATATTCGACTAATTTTCTGAAGTATTCATCGGATTCTTTCATTTTATCAGTCGGTTCATTAGCCAAAGACCACATAACAACTGAAGGCCTATTCTTGTCCCTTGAGTATAGCTCACCAAATATCTGCATATGTAGTTTCAATACAGAATCGCCAAAATAGTTCATACCAGTGGCAGGTGTCTCGTCAATTACTACTATTCCCTGACTGTCTGCCTGATCCATAATTTCTTCTGAATATGGATAATGTGAAGTACGGAATGCGTTTGCACCCAACCATTTAATTAGATTAAAATCTTTCACTATTAGAGCTATATCGAGTCCTTTTCCATGAATCTAATATCAAAAAATTATTTCCTTATAAACTTTAATTACTGGTTATGAAAATAGACATACATTTGAATCTTCATGTTTTCCGAAACCTCTGAAATAAAATGGCTTATCGTTTATTAGAAACTGTGTTCCGTTGACTTTAACAGTTCTTATGCCAACTTTTTGATAGTAACTGTCAATAGTATTATTGTTTTTAACTAAGCTAAACTTCACTAAGTATTGATAACCAGCAATTTTATTCATCGTGAACGGCCACCAAAGCTGTACATTATTTATTTCTATTTTTCCGCTAAGATCTGAGGTCTGATGGCTTACTAATACATCACTTACGTCGAATACCTCAACCATCAATTGAGGCTGTTCTGCACCATTCGAGACAGTACAGGAATACTCTATAACACCAGTTGTATCCTTAACCGATGTTAAAATATTTATATCTGCGATATATGTCTGTGGAATGCCATACAAGTGGACACTTCGATCAATTCCGGCGTAATTAAAAAAGTCGAAATTTTGCTGAGTTTCTGCAAATCCTTTAGGATATAGTTTAGTGTCATTCATATAAGTGATCTTTCCCTGAGGTAATGTTTCATTTGAGAGCACATTATTAACGGCTACTGTTAATAAGTTCTTTTTATTGCTTATGAGATTATTTGTGACATCGACTTCGAATGGCAATTGGCCGCCCGTATGGTTAACTACATTAATACCGTTTAAGTAAACCATAGAATTCAATCTCACGCTCGAAAATCTGAGTAAAATTGTTCTCTTATTTTCTATCCATTGTTTAGGCGGAAAAAATTGTTTTTCATACCAAACCCATCCCCAGTTGTCCATTGTTTCACGATCTTCTACTAAATCTTGGTAACTGGAAGGTACAGCCATAGGAATCACGCTTCCTGTCTGTTATCATAATCACATTCAATTTTTTTTACAGTAAAGTTATTAATAATATACAGTACTATCAAAAATATTAAATATAGTTTTAAACAAGTATATTGAACCTTCACGTGTATTAACTCATAATTAGTTTTAAAGGCATATACCTTACCTTCTTGAGAGGTTGTGAATACCATTTCTCTTTAAAACCAATATCATTGTCAACGGCGTTAGGAATAGACCTGAAATCCCAAAATCCGTCCAATGATTTCACTTCACGAGTTTCAGACTCTCGTGGATATAAAGTAGCGCTACATAATTGATGCCTCAATGCTATTAAGACAATAGTGGAATAAATATAAAAATTCATGATTTTAGGATTAATTTATAAAGAAGAATAGAAAAATAGTTTATTGAGTTTTTATATTAGAGGACCTGCTTTACTATCTTTTTTTATCAAAAAATATTTCGAGTATTTTTTACATATACTGTTACTTAACCACTTACAGGTACTCTATTATTATCAATAACACAGATCACTGTTTTTATAAATTGTTTATTTTTCAAATAAAATTAATATAAAGCCTTTTTATATAGCCTAGTTAAGATTTTTGGAATTTTTTATTATTCCATTTATTTTCAAATTTATCGAACAATTTATTTGCAAAAACTATCTAAAAGTTTGCAAAAGTATTTTTATATTAATAATTCTGTTATAATGCTTATCATTTATTAATATCATAAAATTTCTTTCAGAATTTCGGAATTAGATTTTGAGTGAATTAAATATGTCCCTGAGATGAAGTGTTTTCTCTCTACTCATTACATAATTAGTTTTATAATAGAAAAGTTTAAATGAAAGTTAGATATAAAAATATATCTAATGATCATTTAAATAATTATGATGACAACCCATGTCTAGAAGTGATAATTAATCTTAGGGTTCTATTAAAGAAATTGAATTTCAGGAAGAAATTAGATAAGAATTAATACAGAAAACACTTGAAATTCATTTGTTATTGTATTATATTGTATGCTCTCCCAAAGTGGTCCTCAAATGGAAGATAAACATGGATTATACAGCAGTAGTAGAAACTGTGGAAAATCTATTAAATGTTTTGTCTCTCAGCATAATTAATTTGTTAGATTAGCGAAAAGGTTACCCAGAATGTAAAAATGATTTTAAAACTTGAAAAATATTTGATTTCAATATAACAGTTATTTAAATTTTTCAGGAATTAACTAAAATTGAGTTCATTTTAAGGGGGAGAGTAGCGCAATGCGTTATGGCTCGGATGCATGATCGAAGGGTTGTGAGTTCGAACCTTAGGCTCGTCCTCTCCTTTCTGCAATATGTTGGTCACATATTCATCGTTTTTGAACAACCCCTTGACCCACTGCGTTCGCCCACACCGATACGGGCTATCCCTTTAAAAGTTTCAACATAAGTTTCAGTGAGATTTCTTCTCATAAGAGAGTTGGCTCATCAAAACGAAAACAAAACGAGTTAATTGACAAAAGTGAGTATTGGAAGCTGTACCCAATGTTTTTTTTATTGTGCAGCAGTTATTTGATTAAAAATTAATAAATATTCAAATACTTATTTTTAATTTACATGTATATCGATTTCAAGCATAATTTTTGAAACATTTGCGATACAATTATATAAAACAGTTTGAATGTGAAAGGACTTTATGCTTATTATAAAGAATAGACGATAATCTTAAATCAATTAACAGAGGCTTCACAATAAGGAATTTTTAAATTTATAAAAAAATTAATTAAATAATTATAAATTTTTTGAAATAAATATTCTTCATGACAACAAACCTTAACATCTACTGTATTTATATAAGTTAATTAATGTAGTAATTTATATCTTTATATTTATGTTCTTTTGTATAACTTATATATACAGCAAAAGTTATCAGACGAAGACTTGTCTCTGGTCATCATTAATTGCTGTAAGTGATGCAGACCGAGGAATATCATAAATGCTATATTTTCTATAAAAATCAGTTTTATTAGTTGTGTTTGTATTCATTTTCATATCAAATCCTGCAATAAAATCAGTTAAGCAATGAATTAATAATTTAACTCAATTTTTCATTACTTATTGTAATTAACTATAAATACCATTATTTCTTCTAAATTTATTGATCTTGAAATTGATTTGAGGTTTTAAATAGAAATCTTCATCGTTTATGTGGATCTTGTTGACCATTATATTATTGTTTTTGAGTCGATAATTATCTAACTTTTTGGTATAATAAAAAGATTCATTACTAGAACTTGAATTACAAAAGTTATTATTATTATCGACATTCAGTTTGAAACATCTTATTTTGCGAGTCCCCAAAAACTTGTGACCACAGATTAAAGAAACGTTCAAATATTCGTTATAAGTTACCATAAATTCTAGATTCAGATAATAACACATAATAAGCAGTTGTATTAAAGAGAGATGCAATGAAATATTACCGGGAATAGTAAAATATAGTGTATAAGGATTTTTCCAGTGAACCATCAAAATCTCATTACTAACTCCTATAGTGAGATGTATTCGCTCGTTTTCACTTATAGGTGCCTCGAGTAGGATATAAACCTTTTCCTTTGCCTATAATAAAAGATATCTTTCTTTTGTCAGTACTCTCCAAATGATGACAACTTTGAAATACAGTATATGTCAAGTCTTCATAAAGAGCTTTGTTGTGCTTTTAACTGAGACTATATTATACTCTAAGTGATGATAATGTTAAACGTCTTTACCTCAAAAACATCTTCTGATGATAACTCAAACTGAGGAGAATTACTGATAATATTTTTCTCATTAATACAAATACTATCATATTTGTTGAGTTTGAGGACATATAATAAACATTTTATAACATTTATAACAAATTGCTTTTGACAATCTCTAGCGATTAGGCGATGACATAGATCGTAATTATTTAGCACTGATTTATGTATTTCTGTTAAATTTTTTTCACTGATACCACAGAACATCAATATTGTTTTGCTTGGATTAAACAGTTTGGAGAGTTGGAAAATTTTTTCGTTCAATATATATATCAGATCTTTAAAATCAGGGCTTAATATCACTAAAATGGCATCAGATTTGGATAAATTATGAGAAAATGACTTTGATATCGGATACTGAATATCTTCAATACGTTTGTGAGACATATTTAGCGGAAATTTAATCATTTGAGCGAAACAGTCAGTCAAACAACGATCCCATTCATCGGCATCAGAAGCAAATATGATAATCATATTTATTTCTGGAATCAAAAAAGGCATTATTCGATAGAAATATATCTGATCTTAACTTTATTAAACTTTAAAGTGATTCTAAATACATTTTTCAATAATAGGAGTTATAGTTTATTCTGTGTTAAGTATCAAAACTTTATTTAAATAGTTGCCTTTGAAAGACAGCTGAATAATAATAAATGTAGTGTTTATTTATAAAGTGATCATATATTGCATAACTTCGTAACTGTTTAATCATGGTTTGAAAGTAAAGTACAGAAACATTTTTTTATAAAAACACTTGAAAGAAAAATAAATTTCAGTATAAAACATAGTCAGTTGAGCGCAAAAATATTCAGTCTTCGAATATTCTAACGATAAATAATCAAAGCATTTATTCAAATAATATTAATTTAAGTTTTTATGTTAATTAAATCACTTTAAATATTCAGATTAACTCTCATCACAAGCAGATCACAAGCGATTAAAATTATACACCCATTATATACTGTATGAAGACTGTACAGTACGTATTCGCTAACAAATGAACTTTTTTAACTTATAAGTAGAGCTTCCAGAATAGGGTTGGCTCTATTTTTATTTATTTCCCAAATGACCGGATAGACTTCAGAACACCCAATGAGTCTATAATTATCTGAAAATACATGTTGAAAGTTCTATTTTCAAGTTTAAGTCTCTATTTAATGCATAAAAACTAGTTTTACGATAAAATTTATCAAATGCTTGAAAAGCTGGAAAATTCTTTAGCGAAGAATTAAAATTCTCATGAATTCAATAAAATATATTGAAGTTGAGAATTGTGAGGGAATAGTTCGATATCAGATCTAAAAGGTTTAATAATTAATAGTTTAATAAGTTATTAAATTCTAAAAACTAATAATAAATACAAAACTAAACGGATTAAATTCAAGGCATAGCGAGCCAGTCATGTCAGTCACAATGCTCTTTACAATTTGATTAATTATGAAAAGATAATTCATTAAATTCAATAAATTAGTAAATTCAATAAAACTTTAGGTTTTATTTTAACAAATAAGGTAATCTTTACAATAAAATGATTTTACAAGAATTTAGTGATAATTTTAGTTAAAAGCTCTGCCATATTCAGGATTTTAATAAACCCTTTATTCCATTTGAAAATATAGACAGACTTACAAATCGCTTTCGTTTATAATAGTAGTATGTTTTGGAATTGTGGACAACTTTTTAATTTGATTAACTTTACAGGTATTATATTTACATTTATGGCGATCACTCAGTTCAGAATTTACAGTAGATGAATTTGATTTTTCATAAGTAGATTTTCTTTTAGATAAGAGTATGGCTTCATTTGTTTTATGATTTGATGATTTGCTAGAGTTTCTGGACCAAAATGAAGATGATTTAGTGTTTACAGCCATCGAAGTTTTGTTATTATTTATTCTTCTGCTAAAAAATACACTTTTGATACCTTCACGAAAGTACTTATTGAGCCAAAAATAAATAAAAGGGTTATACATAACAGAACTAAATGCTAACCAGTGAACAAAATAGAAAGTATTAAGACTTAAATCAGTGAAGTAAAAATCATTTAACAAATGATATAAATTGATAGGAAGCCAAGCGATAGCAAAAACGACCACGACTAAGACCAACATTTTGATAGTCTTCCTTTTGGATTTTAAGTGAGAACTCTTTTGCTGTTCGGTCATTTCTCCGATACATACTCTTTGAAATATTTTAATACTAATAATGGTATAGGCAAACATTGCTATTCCGAGCGGTAGAAGATATTGGGTTAAAAAAGTGAAAACTGTCAGACATTTTGTCAATAGTTGTTTAGGCTCTGGATATATAGTCCGACAGCGATAAATTATTTTATAAGTAAACATTTCCACAGATCTGTTGAATACTGCGTGTGGCGTTGATAGCAAACCTGCGATTATCCATATCAGGGATATAATCACAGCTTTAGGAATTTTGTGACTCAATCTAGTCTTGAGAGGATTAACCAAAACTTGATACCTGTCGAGCGCTATTATTGTCATTGATAGAGTCGAAACATAAACTAAAAGAATAAGTTAAACACTTATAACTCAATTTAAAAAATTATTTTCACAGAATAGAAGTTCTCAAAAATTTTGATACTTCTCTCGAGGTTTTTCTCTTTTTTGACTTTACAGTAGTTATATTATATATACAGTTAAACCCGTTTATAACGAACTCGGTTATAACGAAAGCCCGCTTATAACGAAGCATATCGTTTTGACCGAACATATATACCTGTATATCAATGGGAACACTTATAACGAATTCCGGTTATAACGAACGCTTTTGGCTGTCCTAATAAACGGGTTTAACTGTACTCTACTATAATACTAATTTGTAAATTAATATGATGTCAATAGATATACTGTACCTGAAGTGACTTGAATGAAAGGCGCTAATATACACATAAAGGAGCCGAATGGCCAGTCGTCTAATATTAATCTGGCTATAGATATGAAAATACAAATTAAACAAACTTTGAAATATATTCTGTTTATGTGTTAAGTTACCTGTAAATGAAAATGTGATTAAATATCTGTTACGGTTTACCCCCGCTTCCCCGAACTTCATTTGCTCGAAAATTTATAAATAAGAAAAAGTTGAATAAAATAATGTTACTTTGTTTGTCATTAATGTATATACAAATGAAATTTCGAGAAAATGGAAAGACGCTAACTGTTACTCATATTTACATTTATTAAGGGCTTAAAGAAAGAAATATTTTATTTGACAATGGATTAGACCTCTTCAAGCATCTGATTTTGTTTTGTTTGACATTTTATAAATTAAATAAAGATAGCAATAGAAACAATATATATTATAAGAAAGAACTGATTGAGATTTATTTAATCTTATTCAGTAAACCCTCTACAAAGTAACTACACCTTAATCTTCATTGAGGTCTAAATTGGAATCTATGAGTTCATTAACTCAATGGGATGTTACCGGAGAAATACAATTAATTATCAATATATGGTATGATATCCAGAACAGGTCCGGAGCAGTTGGAATAGCATTCAGAGTAAGAGAAAAGAGAATACACTTATCAGAAGAATGACTAAAAATTATTAAAAAAAATATATTATGTTATTCTATTTTTAAAAATTTCATTAACAATAATTATTAATTCTTTGTCGATATAAGAATTGACTAATGAATCACAAGATCTAAGATCAACGCTAGACTGGAAGAGTGTTGTGATGTGTATTCTAACTTATACAATAAAATGAACCTTTTTTATCAGTTTATAGCTATGTAGTGGATAGGATACCCAGTCTGACCCTGTCTAATCCTGCCCATCCTACCTAAGACCGGCAGTGTTTATTTCACCATATAGTAGAGCTCGGAAATTCCAGGTATTTTTGGAACCGGGTACCCGCCATCAGGAATCGGGCGTGTACCCGGGTACCCGGAAAATTGACACATATTTAATTAAATCACATGCTTATAAAGATTGAATTTAAATATTCACAAAACACTGCTAAACAAATTACTTTCTTATCAAAGTCTCAAAGGATTAAGGAAAGAATGTGACAATCCATCACATGTCTTCATTTTTGTGTTTACATTCAATATTCAGACTTTTCCAGTTCAAATTCAAGGGAAAATTAAAGAAACAAATAATTTTCGGGTACCCGGTTCTTAGAAATTGGAACCGTGTACCTGAAGTAACGGGTGGGTACCCGGACCGAGCTCTACAGAAAACACATCGGACTCACTAATTGTGAAACGCGAATCTCAATCTGTTAGTCTTAAGGGTCCTCAGCTATAATTCTTAAGGATATTGGGAGAATTTGAGAAGGTTTGACCGGTTTCTATTTTCAATAAAATACACTTATAAATCAGATTAAATGAACTTTAATTTATAAATTTTCTTATCAGATGATGGAATCAAATCACTTAAAACTCATTCTACAATTGAAAGCTACTGTAGTTCTGTATATAGTTGAAAGTTAAATATTAAATTTTAGATGTTTTTGACTATTAAATTATTAGAGTGATGTTTCTCTTAATGATAATTCTAACTTAATATTGTATATAAGTTTGAAATTCTATATAACTTAATATTGACTTACAATGAGTCAAGTATTTATACACATTTATTTACATAAATTTATTTCAAAATTAAAACATAAGTTGAATAATTAACACATTATTATTAATGATGTGCATAGGCTCGAAACCTCAGATCCTGAGGTTTAAAAAGGCTCTTCAAAATGAGCCTGAAGTCCAGGCTAATCTAGGATCAGCCTGAGCTTATGAACATCATTGACTAATATATTATTATTTTAATTATTATTACGATAAGGAGTATTGCACTTCACTGAAAAATAGTATTTGAAGCGAATCTCACTGAATTTATTACTAAAAAAGAAATCAAATATAAGTTAAATTAAACTGACAATAACTGGAAGTCTGAAAAGAGTCTCTGGGGTAAAACCAAAATTAGGGGTTTAAAAACTCATAGTTTTCTGAGACAATTTTTGCCAATAAGAATATACAGGTATTTCCATGCAGTCATTTAAATATAAAATATTTATTCATATCATTCATATTAACCCTTCAAATATTGATTTTTAAACTTTATTAAAAGCGTGCTTATTATGTAAATCAATCACATTATAAGTTTCAGACAAATATCAGTTGCCTTTAAAACATTTACTTAATTAAAGAACAATTCTCTACTAATTGTTCATTTATTGTTATTTTTGAATATTTACTAATTCTTCAAATATTCATTTATAAAATTGACTCAACAAAGTAATTAATTGAAACATTGCTACACAAACAGACATTGTTTTATTATAAACTTTAGATTTAAAATCTTTTTGATGACTATTTTGATGCAGAGAAATGTTAGGCATTAACTATAAAACTCAAAAGAACTTCGAAACTTCACAGAATACTACTCAATAATTAAATTTTAGTGTATTTATTAAATTGATTGAAAATTTATATTTAATAACTAAAAATAAAACGAATACTATTATTGTTAATAAATTTGATTGTAAAGAAAACTTTAACCAATTAAATAGTAAAACTGTAATTCTTGCTCTATTTAAAGTAACATATCTTTTAATTAATCCCTTCAGATTTCTATCTTTCTATGTGGTTCCCTCCAATTGGCATAAAATGCGAATAATTTTAAGTTAATTTTGAAGTTAGCAATGAATTAGAGTTAACTATACACGAAAATAGACTATAACGGAAATACAGGTAAGTGAAGCATATCCTGTTATACAGTTATGGTTTTGCAAATGAGCATTCTTTTAAACCGATTTAGTAGTTATTTAAAGGCCACGACAACCTTGCACAACAAAAGTGATTATGCCTTTAAGACAGATCCAACGCATTTCAATACCTTAAGGTTCTTATATTAATATGTATTCCAAAATTAATGTGATTCTTATTTATATAATATTCATGCTCTTCGTGTGCTCAACACCTACTCATTTTGGTATTGATAACATATTCGATGAGCAAATCATAAATAATGCAGATTTTTCGGATGATTTGGAATTAAATGATCAAACCGAAGCACTCAAACCATTGTCTGGACAACAAGTGAGAGCTGTAGCAGTTTTAAAGGGTTACAGCACTACTCTTGGTTTAATTCATTTGGTTCAACACGGAAACGGACCCATACATATTACAGGAACGATTGTTGGCTTAATACCTGTCGGATCTCATGGCTTTCACGTACACGAGAGACCTGTTAGAGGCTCGTGCGAGAGTGCAGGTGAACACTACAACCCAACTCATCGATATCATGGCGGGCCCAACAGCTTCAATAGTCATATCGGAGATCTCGGGAATGTTCACGCGGACAACAAAGGCATCAGTAAATTAAATCTAATTAATCACAAAATTTCGCTGATTGGACCGCATAGTGTTGTCGGACGTTCTTTAGTGGTTCACATATATAAGGATGATCTCGGAAACGGTCGAAATTTGGAGAGTAAACGTACGGGCAATTCTGGCGGACGACTTGCATGCGGAACCATACGGTTTGTACACATTAAAAAAGGTTGAAAACTTTTGTATTTCAAAAACTATATATATTTCTACATTTATATAAAACTTTGAAACCTAACATTTTGCAAACATTTAAAGCAACTCAACAAATGATTTGGACTGAAATTTATTTTTTAAAGTATTATAATTTGTAAATTAATAAAATTAAGCATCAATTTGAATGTGTGCCTGTTTTTGTCTATTTAAAGAAAAACTCGAATTTAAAGATTATTTCAAAATAAATTTAGTTTTTTAATAAGTTGTTTAAAAATTAGTTAGAGAAATTACTACAATTCAATCATTTTAATAAATTTAAACTTTGGCTTTTCGAGCTTTTTGATATCTTTTGAGTCTATAGATTAAGTTATGAAGTTCTTTGACCTGTAATCATCACCTTTTTCTCCCTAAAATATGTTCAATAAAATTTTATTTATTTGTAATAAATATTTCTATTGCTAACAAATTGCTTGGAAACTGTTTTTAAACTATGAATAGGAAACAAAATATAATAATTTATCGGATTTTCAAATGAATGATCGTAATTACAGATATTTATATTTTAAGAATTCAAATTAAACCAATGCTATATCGAGTTATAAAGGTCTTACATAGATTAAAGACAAGCATTTTGGGGCTAATTTTTAAGTTAATAATAAGAGTTTCTAATAAGAGTAACAAAAATGGTTAAATTTAATGGTTTAGATTTAGCTCAGTTTATAAAGACTCAATTATCTAATTGAACTGTTTTAACAGATTTATCAATTAAAGTGTATTTACAGCGTATTGACTAAAAAGAACAAAATCCAAAAACACTTGTATCTAACAGTTAGACATTATACACACGCTTAACAAAATAATTTAACGCATAATCATTATGTCACTGAAAGAATAGAAAGCATTAAAATAGACAATTTTGTAATTTTGAACAACCTCAATTTTTGAATATAATTGGACATGAATTTGCCAAAAATTATTAAACGGAGTTTTGTATTAATAACAATAATTAAAATCAAATCTCTTTTCAAAGGTGAAGACTTTTGTAGCGTTTAGTCTGAAAATAATGTCTGTTCTATAACTTTAGTTTTCCTGAAATACTTTCCATAAATTATATTACCGGTACTTTAAATCGATTCTTTCAAGAGCTTTGTTTATTCAAAAAATCAGTTGAATTCAAATAAATCATAATTTAAAATAATACTTATTACTCAAATGTCAACTTAAAAATCTTAACTTATAACTTTGGTATAACTATAAAATACTAATATATCTTTTCAATACTGTATAAATGAATTTTGATAAACATACGAATAAAGCTGAATCATCAATAAGAGATATACAGAGCTGTATTGAGAAGAAGTAGGACTGTATTTAGACTTGTCATGCTTTGCTGGGAATTCAAACTAAAAAAATTGTAATAAGAGAAGGATTAAGGACTTTATAGAAAGTTATTGCCCTCTCAATAACACTTGAGTACTCAGCAAACACTTCATGCAAGTAAATCGCTAATCAATCTATTCATTGCAGTGAAATCGATCTTTTAATTAACATTTTTATAACTTATAAAGTTTCAGATCAATCAAAACAAATACATTGATTACGATTCAAACGTATTTTACTTCTATTTTGAAAGTTAACACTCAATTAATTCACTCAAAGATTTGACTTTTATTTTATTAAATAATAAATAAATAATCATTTTTAGTAAAAATATATTACAATATTTATGGAGTGGAAAACATGTAATGAATTGATGAAAAAATTAAATACAAATGCGTGACTATAGGAATAATTAATTTAACTGCAGCTATAAGTTAGGCTGCGATCAAGAATCCAGAGCCAACTCGTCATCAGAAGGTGTGTATAGTCTTTCATTCTGTAGACAGAAAAATTGTTTTAATAAAATGCTTATTCATTTGGTAAGAGTTTAGAAGCTTTGC
>JAQGAM010000337.1:0-13851 GCA_034697665.1 Nanhermannia comitalis
TAAATCCTGTTTGAAATAAAAATTCCATTAGAAATGAAATATTTTCAATCTTGAAAATAAAATTCAATTTATTAAAGCCCGAGGTTTCATAATTTCAATCAAATGAATTTAGTTTATAACTTATTTTTAAAATTTTAAATAAATGACTAAACAAATAAAATGAGATAATTAAAGGTTTCACGACTTTCAAGTTTGAATAATTAATCGATTTTCTTTGGATCTGTTCTTAAATTTCTGTTTTATTTTACTTTGAATAATGAATTCCATGAATATATACACAAAATGTATGTATTGGTATATTCTGTGACAGAATATTAGAAGAAAAGTCAATATTCTGAGTAACATGTATTATGAGATCCCGGAAATGCATGACTTGTAGACTTGTATGCATATTAAAAAATTATTCACAGAATCTCTTCTGTCGCAAGAACTCTATCGGATAAGATTTCTTTCGTTCCCATGTTTTATGCGTTAGTCTTAAATTTGCATTTGAGGTCAAAACATTTTGAACGCATTTTCATAACATGCTATAATAGTTTTGTGTAATACATAAATATATTTCTGAAAATTTCTTAATCAATAAGTTCAAAAATATACTCAAACATTACAAAAGCTATGTTTCATTTAAAAAAGTCATAAAATCTGCAGAAAATGTTCACTTGACAGCTACTCATAAACTTTGTTAGAGTTAAAAGTTTTAATATTTTGTAACATTTAAATAATTTTTGCAAAAATTCGAACTTTAAACGCATAATTTGTCAGCCAATGAATTATTAATAAATTTAAACTAATCATTGGTTCTTAGTTTTTAATCTACTTTCAAAACTATAAACCCATTTAAAACGCATAAAACTTTAATCGAGAAACTTTTATTTGAGATTAAATTAAATTTGTTTAACTTAAAGACTAGTATTACTTACCAAACAAACAGAAGTATAGCTAAGGTTAATGTTATGAATGCAAGCGATATAATGCAACCAATATAGACAACAAATCGAGTCGAGTCTTCATCTACAATGGCTGGTGCCTTATGTCAAAGAAAATGAAAAAATAAATTGTTTAAGTTTGGAAATAGTGAAGACAAGTTTCCTGTTCTCTGTTTTCTTATTTTTAAATAAAAAACATTTCACTGGAAAAACATTTGAAAAGTTTATAAAAGGATAAAAAGCAAGAGATTGAAGAAAAGTAAAATAGAGAGCAAAAGTTGGAGTCACAAAATAGATAGAGTTAGAGAAGTGAAAGGGAATGAATGGATGTAAAGAGAGACGAGACTTGAGAGCAAAATCGATTGCATTTGTCCAAAAAGTTAAACTAAAATTTGGTAAAAAGGAGAATAAGATTTTTCTCCTTTAGTTCCACTAAACTTCAAGAGAATCAGCAAATGTGATGTTCAATGGAAATGTTAAAGGAATGAACATTTTATTTATGAGCTTTGATCTGGTATTGTATGTGCGGTGAAAAGATAGAGAAAAAATGACTCAAAGAGAATAAGGCTTGAGTTTAATCTATTTTGTTTATGAGTTAGTTATTTATCTATAGAAGGTATATAAGAAAAGTGGGATTAAAGGTACCAAAAAGTAATGACGGTATTCGCAAATTATTAATGCTATCCGTTAGCAGTAATTTATAGAAAAGTTTATATATGTTTATATGGGTTACGATATCAATAACTAATAATTTATGATAAATGTATGATTACGTAAGAGAATGAAACCCAGACATTAGAGTCCATGCACTCACTCATCAATTATTGTCATTTCAATTAAGAAAATATTTGCCTCGATTTACGTGATCCTAACTTCAAATGAGCGAAGAGTAAAAAAATAATCTATATATATAATCATTTATAGACCAGATATCATATTATTTATGTTATCTCCAGGTCTTTAAAAATGAAAATTTAATTTTCAATCAGAATCTGAGATATAATTAAATCTTCGAAAGATCTAAAATTAATTTCCTTCTCGAGAATCTGATATAAACCCCGGGAATAAAAATAAATTATTAAATATTATGACCTAAATCTCTAATTGCCTTATATATCAAGTTTGCCATTCTATGCAATATAAACTTACAGCATATGTAGTATAAAAATATTTATTATTAAAAAAGTTTTCAAGCTTTCTATCAAAGAGAATATCAAGAAATTTCTTAATCAAAATAACTTTTATTTCTATTCTAATCAATGAGATTAAGCTTTTTCTGAGCTCTAAATGTGTCAATGCTTTTATATAATGCATGTATAAAAAAGTAATAAAAATTCGTGTAATAAGACTCAAGTGGTCTTTTACTAGTGTAGTAAGAAAAGTATTATAAAGACTGAGAAAAAATTTTAAGTTATATAACTTGAGCTGAATAGAGAGGAAAATGAGAAGTCTTAATACCCATACTTTGCCACTATTGATGTCCATAAGAAGAGCAAAACTGGTCAAGTGATTGCAATTGCAGAGAGTATGTGATTTGTTGTGCTCCAAAAGCCAACAACCATCTGATGACCATTCACTGTAAAATAGGCAACACATTAAATATCTCTCTCATAACATTACACTTGGATCTGTTGTCTAAAGTAGATATATATTGGCTCATAACTTATTGGTGCGCTTGCAATACAATAACAATACAATGTAAGAAAATTCTATTAAGATAGTGATCATCCTTTCAATAGTTATTTTCTTTCAATAGAAACCCTTATTTCTTAAGCAACATTAACTATCATTTTTTGCCTCTCTATATATCTATTTCTATAACAAAAATATTAACGTAATTTTCTATCAATATTATTGTTTAAAACTTATTGAATTTATATTGCGATCATTTAAGCGAAATTTGATCTTAAAAATGGGTCTTTTCTTAACACATTTTTGGATGGGTTTATCATTTGGTGAATGTGTATATAGAAATTCGGTAAGAGTTTCAATGTTCAAATGCCAATCTTGATAAAAGAATCACTTGAGAACATGTCACTAACACTTTATTCGCACCAGAATTAGGTTTCAAAGTGTCATTTTTAGTCATAGTATCAGAAACTGTTCAAATGTCCAAAAAAGCATTGCGAATATAAAAACTTATTTTCTAATTTAGGCAAAAGTGCGACCATATATGCGATAATCGAATAACGAAATCTAATATAATACCTGATATTATAATCCCAGAAAACGCACTGAGGATTTGATATATTTTCTTCCATTAGATGTTTGAATTGGAGCTGAATTGGTTGTGCGAGTCGTATATTAAAGGCATTATTAGTTTCTCCGACCAATGATAAGGTCATCACTTTGGAATTTATCACACGACGGATAGGGGATGAAGATGGAGATGACGCCAATGACAGCGATGATGACGATGTTGCTGATGATGGCGATGATATATTCAGTGGAGTTAAAAAGTCTTGAACATTACGATAGGCCAGAAATACCACTTTAAGTACTCCTAAATATTATTTAGAGTTAAATAACAATATATTTTAGTGTTAATCATAAAAGTTTTTTAAGTTTAATTTAATTCAGAAAATTATCATAAAATGTTATGGCAGTCATATATTACACCAGTTTAATGTGTGCCTCAATTGTGTGCAAAAAATTAGTATTTCATAGAAAAATGTCGAGTATTTTGAATGAAAATAAGAAAATTTAGTTTCACTTTTAAATAAAGTTATTCTAATGTGAATATATTTAAAGTCGATTTAATTGAACTTATTGTAAGTTCAAAGCAGCTTTTCATGAAATACTATTTATAAAACATATTTGATATAATCGATTGGCAGAAATTGTGATTCATGTAACTCGTGTTTCAATAACTTAAGCATTTCTTTGTATTATTTAATGGAATAGTGAGTGGGGTGCGAAACAAAAAGTGCTTTATTTTGACATTCAATATGAAAATATAATCGGAATGAAATCAAATATGAGTTCTGAACTATGAAGAAGTCCTACTCACCGGGTTTTGACGAAGAGCTAGTGATGGAGGTCTGTAATGGCAAAGTGAGTGATTCTTGCATTACCATCCATGCAGTATTGAGTACTGTATCTTCCGTTGGGAAATGCATTTCACGAACTCCTGTCACTTTTGCATCGACTAATCGCACGGATACCACTGTGAAGAGTAGGAGAAGAGCAGGAGAAGGGCAGGAGAGGAGAGAATAGATAGAGAACAAGCATTAAGTGAAACGCTTACACGTTCAAAATGATGGTCGCAAACGATTCGCTACAATTTAAAGACTATATGAAAGGCGAGAGACTCCTAAAAGTCAAGAGACATAATTATCTGCGGCGTATTTTTCAACATTTGTCACTGAAATTCGATAGCTTTTGCTCTCTTAAGGAATTAGGATAAGAGGCAAAACAGGCGAATGTCAATGTGAAGGGGAATTGAGTGCATCCAAAACACTCTCAAAGTTGCAGTTTTGAAACCCATTAGTTTTGAGTAAACATGAGGTAGAGATAGAAAAGATAAATATATTTAAAGTTTTTTTATTTTTATTTTGATGAACTCCGAGAACACGATTTTGTTTGAAATTTGTTTTTACAAATAAATAAATTTGCATTGGAATCAAATTTGAAACCTTTTTTTAGATAAGGATTTAATGCATATTTTGCTACCACTTGTGCACAACACAAACCATCAAATTTGTGATACTATTGTTCATGCGTTTTATTTGAGTCAAACAAATTTTTCTTATCCTTTCAAAACTTATCACTCAGATCGAGAGTTTAAGCAAATGTTTCGAGACTTGTGCTGAAGCAACTCTATCTCATTGACTAATCGATGCATTTGATTCTTTGAGCCCATCAAAGAGGAAAAATTGCTGGTAATGGCAAAACTAACATATCTGATGGTAGAGTTGCAAATACCACACACTATTCTTGTCGGATGGAAGTAGTAGTGGCTCAAGAGCTACAGGAGATGATTGGTCTACAAAAAGGCCGGAAATGTGCACCGAAGCAGCAAAGGGTCATAAGGGCACGGAAATTGATATGGCGTACAGTGAAAAATCATTATTATCATCAAGATTTAGAAGCATTCACTTTATTTAAGCTCACTTGAGATGCTTTAAAATTACTTCAATTGATGCTAAACTATTACTCAAAAAGATAATTCACTAATAGCTTACAACTTATGGCCAGTAATTTGAATGAGTGCTATGATTACTGACCCAATTCCACTGTTTGTTCTGTAATTCCCATAAAAATCTTGATTATGGGACTAAACATAATCTCTAGAAAAATGTTTTATTAATTTTGAAATTAAAATTGAGTCAAAAAATAATTCTCAATGATATCATAATGTAGTGAAGCGTAAATGGGATTTATTTTTTGAAATATGAATTAAAGAAAAATTTAACCTAAAATACGAGCATTTGTAAGACTCATTCATTTATAAAAGAGAACAATAAGAGCTAATTAGTTACGATAATTTACTTGTATAATGGCTAACACTCTTATGTCAAAAGCTGTGCAATTAGTTATGTGTTTGATATTATGGTTACAAAGAATGGAACACATATTTCAATTAAATCTCATTCATTGGACTTTTGAATTGAATTTCCAATTAAAGTAAAGATTAAATTTCTAGAGAAAAAAATATGATTCAATCGGATATAAATCTGGAATTCTAGGAAATAATTAACGGAAAAAAGTTTATATCAAACACAAATAGCATTCATTAAAATAAAAATCTCTTGACTTTTGGCCAAAATTGAGTTCAGATAATTATAGTCTTTAAACTGTAGGTAAAAATGGTTAATCAAATAAAAAGGTATAATCGCTAATAATTTGATTTGCACTCACAGACATTGGTATGCGCTTTATTGAAATCGTACTGTCCGTTCTGTGTGGCGGCCAATAAAAGCGCCGCATTTTCCAAGCCATGAATCAACTGGGAAGCGACAACTCTTCTGGAATGGACATTCAAGTCGAACCAACCGTCACGATTCTTGCTCTCCAATATGTTAGAGCTCACCTCAATGACAGACTAATAAAGTAAAAGAAAAATGACATAAAATAAAATAAAAAATATATATCTATAGTATAAACCATAAGTTATTATTATTTTCATTATTAACTAATGCATTGAAAGCCTTTCATAAATGATTTATTTTCTTATTTTTATATGAGTTATATATAAATATGGAATACAGTAAGAGCTGTTCAATGTTGAAAAGTTATGAATGTTTGACAAGTTTCTCGCAAAAGCATAACAGAATAGATGACTAATGAAGTGAAGCATCATCTAAAAGGCCCCGATATTGCATATCTCTTTTTCTAGCAATGATTATTTATAGTACTGCTTAACGATTATATAAAGCTATAAGAATAAGAAATGCGTCTGAAGAGATGCTGCGGTACTTTACGATAATGAGATGATACCGCTTCTGATATATGCGCCGCATCTCTTGATGCAAGAAATACTTTCCGACCAAAACAGAGAAAGAAGAGAAAAACCAAATGGGAAAAGGAAGTAATAATGCAATAAGTTTATTACATATACAGGTCAGCCCACATGCACATTACTATTGGTATACTTATTATTAGAGTAGCTTTAAATTATTATAACAATTAAATATAAAATATTAATATCATTCAAAGGAGTGGATCATAATTATCATTAGATGCAGAAGTTAATTGTGTTTGATTATCATCTGTGACTTATTAAACTTGTGTGCATTTCAGTTATGTTTAATGCAATTGATGATTAACTTTAGGGTATGTTTTTGAGTTTGAGCCAGAAATGAGTTTAACATTAGCTAAAAATTCTAATAAATATTTCCTCAATTAAAACATTAAAGAGCATTATATAAAACTTTAGGCATTAAGGTTTCAATGGTAGGGAAATTGTGGGATAAAAGTCAACAGATTAAAAACTTTTTAGCTGTTGATGAAAATGTGTGCAGAGATTTTTGTTTTAACAGTTAATGCGAAGCCAAATAACATGCAAATTAGTGTTACTCTAATTTCAATTTTTAAATTACTTCTAAAAGTATGTGTTTCACAATTGCACATAAATAAACCTAATAGTATGCGACAGTAGGAATAAAATGCGGATGTTATATAATTTGATGGTGTGATTGCGATACTCATCTTCATGTTATGACTCTTTGTCGGGCTCTATACTACTCAACTAAAGTGTATTTTTTGCTAAAGAATAGAATGCCTCCAAGTCTACCGGTCTCCCAAGTAATTAATTTAAATTAAAGGCACATTAAATTTGCGAATCTTTTCGTATTATCAAATGCAAGATTTGGCTTCCGTTCAGCAAAAATTTTCTTTGCATTTACTCAGCATATAAGTAAAGTTATATTAATAAAGTTACTATTTTTGAGTACCAAACATCTTATTAATTCAGATGAATGTTAAAAATCGAGGACTGATTTGACAGAAGAATTCGATTATATTTTATAAGATTTCAAATTACTATTTAAGATCAAATAAATAGTAATTTTAAATAATCAGATATATTATTATATTATATTTAATAAAATAAATAACAATTTTATCTGATTTAAAAAATAATAAATTGACAAAAGAATTGATACTTTGATTTAATTGACATTATATTGAAAGACTCCTTAAAGAGTGAAACTGTTTCTTAACTTATTCTGTTTTTTGCTGATATACAGATAGGTTTATATTTATTTTAGTGAAAGATGAGCTCAAAATTACTTATAATTTAATAAATGAGAATAAAGCAAACATTTCTTATCCAAGAATTCTTTTATTAAGTTTCTATGCATTATATTTTATACCAGTTCTGACCCATTAAACTCATTGCTATCAACACCTCCAGAAGCATAGTTTTGTCAAAAGCTATTCATAAAGTTTCTTAACAAATAATATCGCTTATCAACAAAATTCTTAAACAAGTTATTTTGACTTAAATAATAAATAATTTCGACAAAAATGTTTGGAATACTAAAATATTTAAGCAATTTATAAAAAGTTTTTAAATTGAGATTTTTTAAAAATATTTTATAACACAATTCTATTGATACTCGAATTCAATTTTTGATAAAATAACATAAAAATATAAATTTGAATTCAACTCATTTACAAATTCAATAAATTTTGAACAATAGAAAAATGAAAAGCTTTGCAATTCATGCATATGTCAGTGTTTTCGTATTTCAGAAAAATTGTTTGAATACGTGCGAGAACACAAAAATGGGATCTTTAAGGGTTAGAATTTTTAGAGTTAAGCATATGGAGAGCATATTTAGATATTTAGTATTCAGTTTCTCAACTGGTATTCAGAAGTATCAATTCAAATGATACATAAAGTGCAGATCATTTCCTTTCAAGAAAAAGAAAATAATGAAAAATTCCTGAGTCAGGCCTTAAGCCATAATAGGAAATGGAATAAGAAATGTATTTGTAATATGTTTTAATAGCATAATACTGATTAAGAGAAAGGATTAACTTTAATGATAAAAATAACAAAATGATAATTTAGTTTCTCAAACATATGCTTATGTAAGCCATATATGAATGAAAGGCTGCAATTAAAGTGAACTAAAATTCATCAAAGGATATGTAAATTAAATATATATATAAAAAATTATATAATTAGGAAATAAAAAAGCCTACGAGAATAGTATGTGGACAGAAGTTTCATTGTTGCCAATGGCAGTCACATCGACCTGAAACGTGTTACTTAAGGCTTAAAGCATTATAAGTATTATCTGCAAACTCTAGCAGAGAGTATTAGCGCAAAACTGAACTGTTTCATAGACAGAGATAGAGTACTACTACTAATACTACAACTTTCTGGTAGTACAGAGTTTTGCGTTCGGCAAAAATCGACACAAAATATAAGGAAAAATGCTTTGAGCGAAAAATGCTGGCAAACAAATACACTGAAGAAAACATAGTGTGTTGTGTATGGATGTGTTGTGTATGGATGGCTTGTGCCACAAACTCAATTAGGGCCACGTTAGCGTTCACTTCGGCAACAATTTAATTACGAACCAAAGCCTAAGAATAACATAAGACTAAAAGTGAAGCATTAGAATAGAGATAGAGAATAGACTACTTTCAGAATCTGTTGTCTCTATTCTTTTTTTAAGGCATAGATTTAGACTTCTTTTTAAATGTGCTTAATATGCGTGACTTATAAGTAAAGTAAGAATTTTTTTCTAATTAAAAATGGATTAATTAATTTTTTACATCTTCTAAATAAGGATTAATCTTCAAAGAGTATAATTAGTCGCCTTTTCAGCTGATATAAAATGAGCGCTTTTTTCATTATGATATACTGTAAGTGAATTGTTATTACACAACAAACAGTTTGCATTCATTGGTATTGAAAGTGAAAGCGCTAACATTTCGATCGATTTGCATGAAAATATGGCTCAAATAAGGCCATAGCTTTAGCTTTTGTCTATCGACAAAAAGATAAAGAATTGTTTTGAATAATGCTTAGTACTTAAGAAAATATGTGCTCAACTCAGCATTCATTTTATTAATGTATATAAGGTTTTAGTTTAATGAATATATTTTGCTGAAAATTAAATTGAAAATTAAATAAAAATAAATTATAATTAATATAAAGCACTAAAAATTAATATTAGAAAGAATTCAATATATTCTTAACCATCATTTATTTCAATTTTTTAAACAAAAAGATAATTTATAACCAAAAATCGTTCAGAATCTGACAGTTTTACGATTTTTTGCTTAAACAAAGTATCCATAAATTTGTCGAAACATTCATTTAAGAGCCGAACAATGCATTTATCCTAAACCTTATTCTTAATATAAATCCGAAATCATCTTTCTTTTCATACCTGTATCAAGTCTTTGACGAGTTGATGTCTTTTTTCTTCATTAATATCCCCAACACTTGACCCCATTTTGGACACCAAAGTTTGGAGAACATTAATAGTTTGAATAATATCTCCACCATATAGTTTGGATGATCGTGTTCTTTGTGCCAACTCACTCGCCACTGACATCACAGAATCTCCACTTTCAACCTTTTCATAAATATGTAATTTATTAGAATTAAAACCAATTTTTCCAACTTTTAAAACTGAATTTATTTTGAAAAAGTATATCGTTTTGAAGAGAAGTACAGAAAAGTGAGTAAATATTATGAATTGTTGATATATTGATATATAATTATGACATAAGATATATTGAAAATTCAATTAAAAACGAATAGTAATGAGAAATTTTGATTGTGTTTTCTCAGGAATTCGGAAGTTAGGTTCGGAGGAATGTGGGAGAAGATATTTAATTGATTGCTATACAATCTGCTAAACTGACTGCATATACAGTAGTTATAGAAAATGATGATGCCTTCAAACAATTCTCGGACTCTCCCATTCAATCATTTAAATATTCGGTTTCAGAAAAGTAACTAAAAAATGTTTGGCATTCAAGCAATTATTATAAGAGTTTTAAAAGTCAGCTTAAAAGTGGAGTTTCACTCATTTCTTTAAAGTCTATGCTATTTCTAAAGATTTATCTAATCCTAAAAGATAATATTTTTCATGACTGCACTCGATTTGTCAATTTTGGTGAATATTTTTAATGCGCCTCAAAGTGTTTTAGTTATCCCTAAAAATTTGTGTTTTAATAGAATCTCTAAAAATAGTTGAAAACTTCTCACAACTAATATAAAACTTGTAAAAATTTTAGCTAAAAAATAACGATGTTTAAGGTCTTCAGTGACAGCTATGATTCCATTTAAACTCAGTTATTTTCTGTTAAACTCATCCATCTTTGAACGCTTTAAAAGAGTGGAGAGACAGAGAAGTGAAGTCTAAAGAAAAAACAAGCTCTGCTCTTAAACTTCATTCCATTCATTTCAGTAAAAGGTATTTTAGAAGCTTTTTTCTGTACTATTAGAAAATAAATAGAAAGACAACACAAACTCATAAAGAAGAGGCCAAAGTTGTGCGCAAATATTTACTGAAACAAACATAACAAACACGTCAAAAGAGAGAGCAAATAGGTTTGCAATAAATGCCTTATTATAATAGAATTTTATGGTTGTTCTTATTGTGGTAGAAATTTTTGGTCTAACTTACTCTGGAGCGAAGATTATGAACCCAGAAGGAGGTACAGTCAGATAGGTCTGGCTGTGCGATCCATGACGCCGTTGAGTCACTGCGAGCGCATTCCCACTTCGCCGAACCTGAGATTGTTTGGGTACAAAAAACATGATAAATGTCAAAATGCAAATATGCAAACATGTTGTCACATCAATTCAATGTCTAGTGATTATCCTCTCAAATATTAACTTCTAACTCACTATTGATCTTCTTTTACGTTTAAATATTTTTAGTAAACTTTTAGGTCTAAAACTTTGTTAACTAATATGTTCAGTACTATTAATATATAAACAGACGCAGTCATAAATCTAAGCCTTTTTCCTTCTATTTGAGTGCATTCTTGAAATAATTAAAATTAATTGAAGTCTGTTTACTTTGAATGTTAGATAATCTTTAACCTAATCTGACGCTAACACCAAAAAATTAACAACTTGTTTAAATCCTGTCTGTCTATTATCAGATTTGCATCAAACAAATCCTTATCATAAAAGTTATTTTTATTTATAAACTCAAGTAATTGTCTAAATTTGCAAACCGTGAGTCGGTGGCGGACATGACTCTATAGTGACAGCTCCTGTTCGTGTTGGAGGCCATCGAATGTCTCTAAAAGTCACAGGTGGACAATAAGGCGAATCTGAGACATCAAAAGGTATTACACCAATAGATCCCATGGTTTCCGACTCGATATTACGATTTCCGAAAACATTATTATCAGAAATTTCAGGAATAATTGATGACGACTTTTGTGTTGTTGATGACAATACACTCTTTGTTGTAGTTGATGAAGAAGAAGCTCTTGTATCAAAGGATGGACTAATAGTAGTAGTAGTTGTTGTTGTAGTACTAGAACTAGTACTTGATTGTGATGATGATTGTGGCGATACTTTTGTTGTGGCGATTGTTGGTGTGATTGGTGTTGTATTCGATGATATACTAACCGGTGAAGGCCATGTCACAGCGTTCTCCTTCTCTTTCTCTCCAGGGATCAAATTATCCTGAGATGTAGTACTACTCGTACGATATAATTGTGTTAATGGGACTATTATTGGCGGACGGCTTAGTAATGTGTTCTCGTGATGGTCTTTGGGTGATGGCGATGATGACGGAACTAATTCCCTATTTACTGATACTGATGGAGATGCTGTGCTGGTTATTATTGTTTTTGGTGTTGTTTGGTTTGATGGAAATAATTTGATTGGAGGCTGTGGTAGTGTGTGAAGCAGTATTGGCTTCATTGTGCTCAGTGAAGCAGATTTTGACTCTGCATAGGGTTCAGACATTTTAGTTACTAATTGATTAAAAGTTTTACTTTAATCAGAAATACACATAAGAAATGATTGAGAAATCTAATCAAGAGTTTGCTCACAAATAGCCGATTCTCGAGACACTATTGAAAAGTAATTTAATTGCAAATTACTTTTCATATTTATCTTAATTTTTACTTTTCTCTAACTATTGATCATTTGCCTGATTCTGAAATGATTATTAAATCGATTATTCGCGAGTAATCGGCGAATCGAGGCTAAGAAAATAGGAAAATAAGAGAATAAGTTTTGCACGAAAAGAAGTAAAGTGAGTGCGAACTAAATTAATAATATCGACCAAAAGTTACGATAAGAATCGAGAAATAAGTCACACAAAAGAAAATAGAGTTAGTTGTGCTGCAGCAACAATACAACAACAATATAATCAACAACAAGAAAAGGCAAATCAATTACTATCACAAGTTAAGAGAAAAAATGCGAAACTTATAATAGTAATAGTTATCCAAATAAAGAGAGAAACTGAGAAAATAAATTTATGACCTTTTGTGTTGAGGAGAATAGGCTTAAAAGCAATTTAATTTATTGAGTCTTCGAAAAGTTTCAGAAAAGATAAAAAAATTAAGTTAGGGTTGAATTTATTATTAATAGTTATTCATCTATTTTGCTTGCATTTAAAATAATATATTTATTTTCATGCATATCAAGAGAATAAGTACTGTATTATCATTGAAATTGTTATAAATTAAGTGATTATAATGTGGTTCAGATATGAAGGAATATAATGATTAATAAAACTAATACTACAGTAGAATTGAATTAGTTATACTATTGGACTAATTAATTGTTTTTTTTCTGGGTTACGGATATATCGAAATGAGCAAAAAGTATAGTTAATCAATATTTATGTACATATGAAAAAGTCATTATTAGACTTATCAATCATTACAAGAAATAATAATGAGAACCAAGAGATAAACTTATACATCAATAACAGACAAACAAACAAACAAATAATTACTGAAAACTGCCTCAAACACTAGTTTGCTTTCAAACAAAATGATTATTGAATAAAAACAAAAAACTAAAGTTCTGTTAAAACAAAATCAATAAAAACATGAGAATCAAAGCTTAAGATTGAGGAGAAGCTCAGGCAAAATAGAAGTGGGAAACAGAGCATAAGAAGTAGTTATAGAAGAGAAGAAAAAAGTTTAGATAAAGAAAGAAATTAAATTAAAGCAATGAATGATTGGAATTGATTGGTGTATAAGGAATTGCTTGATTAGAATCGATGTTAAGGGATAGGCGATGGTTGTGTTGCGTAATAGATCTATTTGTTTGGATACCTGGCACACATTGATAATGAGCTTCCAGATACTTGAGAGTACCAGGACAGGGGTCATCGAATAGTGAGCTGGAGGCGGATAAGGTGCAACTTTTCTTCAAACCACAGCTATAATTATAAAGCAATAGGCATTGGATTAGAATAATAGAAAAATTTTAATTTGAGAATACAGTGAAAGTGAAATGTTTTTTGTG
>JAQGAM010000338.1:0-13843 GCA_034697665.1 Nanhermannia comitalis
ACTGTGGTCTTACTCATCGACGTGAGCGCTAGTGCTGAGACGTCTGTCAATGGAAACACTCCAAAGCAATGTCTTCCGATTGGCGTCAATTGAGAATTAAGTAGATTTTTATTGATTACGTTCTCGTTCCTAAGATTAGAGGTTGACTTTCGAGTCACTTTGATCTGAGCGTTCAGTTTTTGTGGCGCTAAACAGGCAGTAGTGACCCATTGATTGTTCTCAGGAGTTATTACATCAATACTTCCCGTTTCAGTGACAGACTTTATAACTGCGAACGGAGACGTTATTTCACACTTTGCTGTCAACTGTTGACTAGTAATCAGATTATTTTCAGGGACTTTAATATTTGCGGTAATATTAGTATTACTAGAGTTTGCGTTCAACAGATTCACTAATGGATTATTGCCGTGACATAGACTAAAGTCAACATTCGATATGTTAAATATCTCGTTCGGATCCACTTTTACTCCCAATTGAATTAAGTTCTCATACGAAGACCACAAAAAAGGATTGGCTTTAAGACTTTCTGAGTAATAGTGCTCAGCGTGTGAATGTCTCTATTTTACTACATATCGTACCCAAAAGCTGTGCCGCAAACGAAGCGCTTTCGCCGAACTGTTTCGTCAGTTCGTCGACACTGAACCTGCTTTTCGAGCATCGGTCGGACCTCATGTTCCCCAACAGTGCTTCTTCTGCTTCACTAAACTTCTTCAGATCGAGACAACAGCGCGCTAATAGTATCTGACACTGAGATGTCTTACAGTCTTTTGATGAGAGTATAGAATATGCGGCGTTTGCTTTACCCGATCGGTAATAACAAGTGGCCAACAAATAGAGCGAGTCTTCGGACGACACTTAAACACAATTAATGTAAACAAAAGTTTTATTTATATAAATACAAAAATTAATACTAATTATAACAAAAATGTGATAAAAGTCACAAAATTGAAAATAAAATCAATTATTAATAAATTGTTAATCAATGGTCAATACCTTCGGCGTGAAGTCTTTCCGCTAAGAAAATAGCGTCAGAATAGGCGTAATGGTTGAGTGCGAACCATATCGTGGCCTATATTTGGACACAAATACAAATATAAATAGTATTAATGGTATAAAAGCGATGACCACTCACTTGAACGGGTTCTTCGACTATCATTTTGTTTATCAGCTATTTATGTGTTTTATATATTATTTTATAAATTATTTATTATTTATAAATATATTTAATTAATTAAAAACTAATTAACAATTTCTATAATAATCGCCAGTTATTTGTCAAACGATATCAATAAACGTCAAAATAGTCGCAAAATTATTTTTATTTATTGATATCACGAATGCATTTATCAATCATTTAGAGCCATATTTGCCATTAAAAGCATCAATAGTTTACTTACTATTAATATTACATAACATAACGTTCTTTTTGCAAAGCAATCACTTTTCGATGCATTAGAGGTCGCTTTTCATATAACTTTTGTATTAATACAAAACTTTTACAAACTTAGATCCAGAACTGTTCCGAACTAACCATAACTTTTATTTTTGTCCTTAAAAGCGGATCCCATTCTATGACTCAAAACAATTTAAGATTAAGAATAAGAGTTTCAAACATTTAATAGTTTTTGACATTAAATTCATTTGAGTTTATTGTATGTGTTATTGTCTTAAAGCATAACAATAGAGACAAACGTGAAGATAATGTCATTTCGATGTCTCAACACCTTTAAAATCTAATTTCGAGGATTTAATTATCTTTAGAGTGAAGGCAATAAAGTTAATGATTATATACATAATAAACTTTAATACTTTTTAACACAATTTGTTTGAAATAAATTTAAATGTTTGGCGAAAAATAAGGTTTTTTGAGATTATTTTTAACTTTAAGTGTGGTTTTGACACAACCAACACTTTTTTGATTGTTTATGGTTTAATAATAGCCTTATATTTTATAATTGGCTATGAAATTGTTTTTTGTGTTTTATTTTGAATTTTATACAAATGTTATGAGTTGTGGACTCTTTTGAATGGATATAAGAAAAAGCAGTTGACCTCAAACTAAAACTTGATCTGAGAATTGGGTCAATGAGTCCTTTAAACAAATTCAATTCTACTGCACAGTTATTTTTAATTTTAGACGAGTTGTTCATTTGAATAGTCAGTAATGGCTTGAGATGGCATTTGATGAAACCAATATTTGCGAGTTTTTTGATCACTTTTTTAAATCTTTAATTGTATAACACTTTGAACTTTATGACCAATTTTGAAAGTTTGTGAAATTAGATTAAATTTGTGGAGATTTGAGATTTTAATTAGATTTTGAGAAAATGGCACAACAAATGTCTCAAAGAGAAGCACTCAATCAAACCGTTTTTATTCATAGCGAAAACATTCCGAGTCCTATGAATCAGATTATTTGCGATCGTCTTTAGAATACTTATTAAGTTATAGTATTCTGAAGAAAATGTTTAGCATTTTGTTAATAACGCTTATGATGACAACGATCGGATGTAATGAGCAATATATGTGTCCATCGAACCAGTTCTTCATCTATCCCTGTAAATGCCTCGCCGGTAATCACAAAGGAGTTAATATTAAATGCTTTGACGCAAATCTAGCGATGATATCACTCGGTTTGTCGAATGTAAAAATGCCAATCGATTTGCTGACTATAAGTGACTCAAACATATCCCGTTTATTTGGATCGTTGTTTCGATTTGAAACTATTTATAACTTACAAATAGTGAACACAAGCCTATCGATTATTGACGACAATGTGTTAAATCCTCTGATAGCAAAACTACATTCGTTTTCATTAATTGGCAATCATTTGAATAAAGTTCCAGAGAGTGTTATCAATAAGTTAACGAACTTAACAAAACTCGTAATTTCAGGAAATAAGGATATAACTGAAGTAAAAAATAACGCATTCAATAAATTGGTTAATATTATTGAAATTGATTTAAGTAATAATTCAATTAAGAAATTAGAATCAAATACATTGAATGGTTTGACTACTTTGGAAACACTTCATCTTAATAATAATAAATTGACTAAAATTGAGCGCAACTTTTTTCGGTCGGCTAAAAAACTAAAATATTTAGACTTATCGCACAACTTATTCAAAGAAATAGGAAAATCAGATTTCAACGATTTGACTACAATAGTATTTTTAAACCTGTCTCACAATCATTTGACAGAATTGCCGCGTTCTCTGTTTGCAAGAAGTTCTCAGTTACGAGTATTGAACTTATCCTATAATAAGCTTAAAGAAATTGATACATATATGTTACGTGGGGTCAGATTCTTGCGAGACTTCATCGCTCGCGGAAATGAGATCACTCAAGTGGCCAGAAATTCATTTGCGTCGAGCACTCGACTCAAATCTATAGACTTGTCAGCGAATGCGTTGGATTTTCTTGAAAATGAAATGTTTAAAGACATGCAATGGTTGGACAAATTAGATCTGAGTGAAAATAGAATCACAAACATATCGAAAGGAGCTTTCCAGCGAATGTTTCAGGTGGCCATTAATTTAAGCCATAATAATATATCTGTGATAGAAACGGCAGCTTTTCAAGAGTTAGCCAACATAACAGATTTGGACCTGTCTTTCAATAATATTGAGAAAATCCGACGAAACGCTTTCGATTCATGTGATGTCACTTTATTTCACTTGAATAATAACTTAATCAGTAATTTGTCTAAAGTCGATATATTCGCAAATATGACTGGTTTAAGATTTTTAAATTTAAGTCACAATCAAATAACAGAACTTTCTCGAAAAGACTTTACACAAAAACGTTTCTTTGAATTACATACTTTGGACTTAAGTTATAATAAAATACGAGACATATCTGGAAATGTTTTTGAAAAGTTTGCTTCGATTCGATTCCTTAATCTGCAAAAAAATGTCTTAAGTAAAATTGGATTTTCAGCTTTCGGTACATTACCAACACTTCTTGAACTCGATATTTCACACAACAATATCACTGATATAAGTAATGGTGGAGTTTCGAGCTTAGTATCAGTCAAAACAATTTATGCTAATAATAACCAAATTAAGAAAATGTTTCCGATTTCAGTTGCTCTCAATGTTTTACACTTAGAGAAAAATCAAATTTCATCGATTCGATCGAATATATTTCCAATGATTAATGCGATTCTCGCTATTTATTTAGATGACAATAACTTAACATCACTGGAAGACTCATCTTTTGCCAATTGTTTAACACTTCAAATATTGTCATTAAGTGGTAACAAACTGTCTGAAGTGCCGCGCAATTCGCTCCAACCCTTAACTTCAATACAATACCTAAACCTAAGCGGCAATAATATAACTGAATTGGGTTTTAAAGCACTGGGAAATCTGCGTATTTTATTCGATTTACGCGTAGATCACAATCAAATACAAAATGTCAGTCATTCGGCATTTGATGGTTTATTGCAATTACTAAGGCTTAACATGAGTTTCAATCAAATAAGTGATTTATCGCCAGAAGTGTTCAATGGTTTAGTTTCTTTGCAAACTCTCGACTTATCACATAATCAGATAAATCAGTTGAACAATAGAACAAATGGAATGTTTGAACCATTGCTCTCAATGGCATATTTAAATTTATCGCATAACTCGATATCACTTATTAAAGAGAAGTCTTTTCCATACTCTCCTTGGATTCCTTACAAATTAAAACATTTAGACTTATCCTATAATTTAATGCCTATAATCACACAACACTTCGATGACGGACTCGCAAAAATTGAATGGCTTTCACTGAAAAACAACATAATTAATGACATTCAAGTGAATATTTTTGCAAATTTGACTCATTTGAAACATTTAGACTTATCTGGGAATCAATTAAGAAAATTAGCGAAAGGATTATTTGGTCAAAATATGTCTAATTTAACTTATTTATCAGTCGCAGAAAACAAACTTTCATCTATTTATGAGCCAGAGATCATCAAAATGCAAAACATTAAACTTTTGAATCTCAGTAGCAATAGATTGATGACTATTGATGAAAAACTGGTGCCACAAATCAAATCAGGATTAAAGCTATATTTTTATGGTATAAAAAATTTGTTTAAAGTTAACATTATTTAAAACTTGTTTTATTCCTATCAACAGATAATCTTCTTTATTGTGATTGTCATTTACTACCATTAATAGCTTGGATAACAAGCGATGTCCATAAATCAGAACTTGAAGGCCGTTCTTCATTGGCATATGAGCACTGGTCACCGGTACTTTGCAAAGATCCTATTAATTTAGTTAATAGCTCTTTAGCAGATCTCAAACCCCCTCAATTGAATTGTAAGAATAATGAGATCGAGAAATATTCCAATCATTTCATAGATAAAAGTGACTTAAAAATTCGTGCAATTGAATGGTCTCGAAAAAGAAAGAATTCTGTCAGATTTGTGTGGTTTATACTCAATCGTGTGGACGATATCGCATCGTTTAGAGTTGTGATAAGAAATCAAAATAATATTCTAATCAATGATACGATTGAGTATAACAGCAGAGAATATGTGGCAAATAAACTCAATGAAAATAATAAATATAGTGTATGTGTCAGAGCAGTTGATTCTAACGGTAAAGAACGACAACATTACGATTCTCAATGCGTTCAATTCGACGGCACAAACACTAATGTCAATCATTTTGTTTCACAAACGACTCCAATTAGTAAAAAATCAGACGAATCATTGCGTTCGTCAGCAAAGAATATTTGGATAAATTTGAAAGATCTAAGTTTTTGCATTTTATTTATTCTTACATTAGAAATACTAATATAATCGTCTATTTTATACAATAATAGTAAGTTGTATTTGAATGTAATAAGTGTTGAAACATTTTAATGTAAATAATTATAAACAATATAATAATGTAAATATTTTATACTAGTTTTACAATATTTTATTCACTAATTATTGAGAACCGACTAGTATTTTGATATATCGAGACATAAACAGAAGTCCACTTCCGAGTAAATTAATGCATATTTTTAACCTCTTTTTATTTTTTGAGACAATAGTGTATTTGTAAATGTGATGAGAACTCTTACAATATAAAAAACAATACAACTGTGGCTAAAACATGGATTAATTGTCTCGGGTCTATAGTTGGAAATAACAATAATTAAAAATAGTGAAAAAGATCTATTTATAAACTTAATATCACACAAAAATGCTCATAAATGCGAAATTACGCCAATACAAGCGGCTCATCATCAGAAAAGCCATGAAAAACTGGGTCTTCATCTTCTTCTATGAGTGAAAGAATAAAAAAATCTTTTAATCACTTTTTGTAAGTGAAAATTTAATAATTATTTTTATGAAGGACCGAAACTTTCGATTAATATTGTAGTTTAGCATTAATTTAATGAGCAAAGCATGCGCTGCACTAATACTAAGTCTTAGGAAACTACTTATCAAAGTCTTTAATTATGTATATTTAAAATCAAATATACTGTAAGTCAACGATAGCAATGCAGACAAAGATAAGCTATAGTGCGCCCAATGATAGCTCATATTGAAATCAATGATTATATCATTAAATTACAAATCGAATAATGATTTGATACATACCGAGCCCATCATTAGCTGAAAACGTCGCAGAACCAGATCTAGTATTATAATGACTGCTCGCAAACGATAAAAAGCTCCTTTGAAGACGTCTATGTCGTAACATAAATATAGAGAGCGCGACAACAAGTCCAATCACAACAATACTGATCAACAAAACCACACCAATTATACTCTTCTTCTCAATAACAACTGAATCTGAAACCCAATAAACAAATATTAGTAATACATGAAAAATAAAGTGTATTATTAGATTCATATAATTAATCAAATACCAGAAGCTAAAGGATTGCCAATAATAATAGGGTCCGATATAGGGCCTGAATAGCCGTGTTCTTCATATAATGAAACTGCAATATAGTAAAACTTTCCCCTTTCTGCCTGATAACTGAGTGGTGGCTTTTCCACTGAAATTACATCTCCTTCTGTCACATTTGGTGTTTGACTGATATGGACTTTATATAGAAAACTATTGAGAGAAAAAAATGTGTTTTTAATTGAATTTTAATTTAGTAACTAATTTATTAATTAATCAAAACAATTAAAACCTATGATTATGGAGTTCTTGAGGCCAATTCTCAATAGTTTTCCAAATTATATAAAGCGAACCATTGATTTGTTGAACGCCATCCAACTTCAGGACCTGTGGTAAAGGCATTGGTTTTAAACGAACCGTTTCAGTGAATCGAGCATTTGTATGATTTGTACTGACTTTTATGTCATAAATGGCTCCAAAATGAACAGTTAAGTTCATTTCAATGCCAGAATCATATCGTGGCGCCAATTGGAACCAGTCTTCACGATCTTTTACGATATCGTGAATATAGATCAGATAACCGATTAGACTTCCGGTCATGTGATAACACGAAGAATTCCATGAAAGCAAATATTTTGTTTTATCATTTGGTGAAACTCTATATTTCAAATTCTTGGGCTGAGCCATAGGGTCGTATTGGGTCTCAACTACAGTAGAATCGATTGAAGGGCCGGTTCCGAAAGGAGATATCACTCGAACTTGAATTATATACGATTCACACGATAATAAACCTTTTATTGTTAAATTCGTGTCTCTTGTTTCTGAGTGGAGTTTTAATTTATTTTCTGCGATACCATAATAGACTCCAAATTGCCAATCGATTTGTTTAAACGACAAATATTTGGGTTGAATCCAACTCAAGCTTATGGAAGTGCCCGCAACTGATTTCTCTCTTAATTCAACCGAAGGCAATGTCTCTCCGAGAGTCACCACTGATATTGTGTTGTCTTCAATACCACTCAAAAACACGGAACCGTTAATAATGGGAAGTATTCTAAACTGATAATTAACACCAGGAGATAATCCTTTGACTGTGACTTGTGTTTCATTACTCGTAACGTTATTAACAAACCCATTGAAATAGTCATCACATTTGTATTCAATATACCAATTAATCTTTCGTTTGGGCTCTGAATGCCATACAATAGTAACGCTTGAATTTGTGATATTTTTAGAATTTAAGTCTTTTATTGTAGCGATGGATCCGATTACAAGATAAGCATTATTAGAATTTTCACTCTCAAGATTGGTCGTTAAAGTCGTTGCCCAAAAGGTATACTTAACTCCCGCTTCAAATGAATGATCGATTTCCAAAGTATTCGATTTGGATGCGCTCACAGTTTGCTTTAATGGTGGAAATGGTGGCGAATAATATATTCGATACCCTTTGATGAATCCGTGAGAAACTGATGGCGGAATCCAACTGACGATAACCTTATTGGCATTAATTTCTTTAGCAGTTATATTTTGCGGCGGATTTGGTGCTAAAATTGGACAATATTTTAAAATTATAATTAATAAGAATTAATTTAAACGCAAATTTAGTTACCGATTGATTCAGTTGTTATTGTGATGAACTGTAATGGAGGGTAAACTTTGCTTTCATTTGTTAGTTTGCAATAAACCGACACATTATAAGTGACTCCGCCCACCAGTTTATCGAAAGTATAGATTTCATCTTTAATCCAACTCATGTTAACCCAATCGTTACCGTTTAGTGGTGAATATGAAGGCATATATTGAAAATTTCTTAGACTTGAAGGCGTTCCCCATAGAATAGTAAAACTTTTAGAAGTAATGCTTTTATAGTCAACTCTCAAGTCATTAACGGTATAAAAAGTTTGGTTACAATTCTCTTCATCGGATGCATCGAAACAATCGGGTCTACGATTGCATCGTTTATAGCTTTCAACACATTCACCACTTTTACAGGTGAAGCCCAAACACTTAATAGGTTTGATTGTATCGATATGCGTGTTATGACAGCCCCACTCATCGCTATTATCTCCACAATTATCTTCTCCATTACAGACTTTGCTGATTGGGACACATCCAGAGCTGTGCACACATTCAAACTCTTGATCTGAACATTTTTTAGGTCCAAAATGACAATTATCTTCGTCTTCACCACTATCACAATCAGGTGAAGCGTCGCAAAGCCATGAGTCCCAAATGCATTGACCACTTTTGCATTGATACCTGTCATGACCACAACCATCAACTGGTGTTTCAATGGGTTTGATTGCAGTCATATTGCCTGCAATGCATCCCAACTCATCCGAATTATCCTCACAATCATCGATCGCATCGCATCGCCATTGAAGTGGTACACATTTACCACTCGAACATCTGAACCAATCGGCAGCACAAGAGTCAATAATTTTGGAAGTAGTGGTCATTGGAGGCAATGGTGTGGTTGAGAGCAATGCAGTGTTCGGACAATTTTCTTCATCTGACAAATCCTTGCAATCGGGCTCTCCATCACAAACCCACGTCTTGAATATGCATTTCGAGTCATTGCAACGGAATTGCCATGAATTACATGAATTTTTAGTACAATTTGTTTCATCGCTTTTATCTCTGCAATCGTTGTCCCCTATTATTGATAAGAAATGGTATAAAATAATTCCATTTAATAATAGAAAACAAAAACAGACCGTCACAGCGCCAAACGGCTAAAACGCAATCTCCGTTCTGACACTTGAATTCATCGGTTCGACAGGAAGTGGCTGTTGTTGAACAGTTGGATTCATCGCTTCCATCGCGACAGTTGTCTTCCATATCGCAAACATATTTTTGATCAACACATCGATGATTATTGCATTGAAATTGAGTGCTTGCGTTACATTTGGGATATATTGATGAACATAAAGACAAATCTTCATCTGAACCGTCAGTACAATCAGAATCAAAATCGCATTTCCAATGACTTGGAATACATTTTGCAGACCTTTTACATTGAAATTCATTATCACTGCACTGATGATCACTACAGTCCTTTTCATCTGAACCGTCGCCACAATCTGTAAAAGTTAATAAACAAATATTTATAAATCAAATAAAATGGAGATAACCTCTAAATATACTGTAAATAGTCTGACCATTATCTCTGTCACATTTCCATAATTTCTGAATACAGAGTCCGTTATCACACGTGAACTCTTCGTGACTGCACGAGAATCCCAGCTTTTTTGGCTTACAGGCGCCGCTTTTCGTCAGTTCCTCTCCTGCCCTACACTCGCATTTCTCATGACCTTCAGCTGTCTTCTCAACAATGAATCCGTCGGGACATAAACACTTGTGGCCATTAAAAGGTTTGGCAACACATAAATGCGAACAATTATTAGTTCTGTTATCACTACAACTATTCATCTTATCGTGAAGTTGAGCGCTAATCACTTTCAAGTCCATCGCACTGCTCACGTCAGCCAAAACGACGCGTCTGTCTAAGCCGTCGTTCTTATTGATTAAAACAATTTGCTGTAAATTCCAATCATCAAAATATATATAATTCTTAAAGACTCCCAAAGCGAAGGGATGTGGCGCTAAATCTCCCTTTAATAGATAATGCAATTGTTTGCCATCAAAATCAGACGATGCGATGTAATCACGTTTGGCGTCGACCCAAAATATTTTAAGCGATAAGTAATCGACTGCTATTCCGTTAGGCCACGAGACCACTGACCCGTTGAACAACACTTTGACATTATCGCCGTCGAGTTCGCACCTAATAATTCCTGGTCTAGTATTTCCCCAATCAGTGAGAAATATATAGCCAGCGATTGGATTGAGTGCTATTCCTCGAGGCTTTTCTAAGTTAGGACTTTCTAATATAGTCCTTCTCATACGTCCCTCGTATATGATATCTGTGCGAATCAACTCAACCTTTGCCTGTTCTCCGTCTACAAAATATAAATGACTATTAATTGGATTGAATGCAATTCCTTCGACTGATTCGAGTCCAGTTTCCACCAAAACTTCCGGTTGTGATTGTCTGCCATCAAGACATAAGCGCATTATTTTGTCGATTCCAATATCTGACCAATAAAGACAATTTAGTTTATGGTCAAAATCAGCTGCGATTGCATTTATCAAATACGAGTGCGGAACGAGAGTCTCTTTTGTGGGCTTCTCCTCATTCAGTAATAATCGTGAAATGGATTGTCTTTGGACGAAGAGTAGGAACTGTTCGTCATGTTTTGGACCGAAAGGACATGGAATCGCTTGAGGCGAATACCAGTCTTCTTCGCCACCAATACAAGTGTCTCCACTTATTCGACGATAACCTCGTGTTCTATTAAATAGTTTTCCGACTTTACACCACTCGGGAACTGAAAACGGATCAAAGCCTTCAACACTTGAACGGTCGTCAATAATACATTTGGCGCCGTTCTTATCACGAATGAATCCGACATCACATTCAAAGTCCGAGTGACGACACGGGCAGTTGAGAGTCGCCACCGGTCTTATGTATTGCTGTCCATTAAAACATTTATGGTTTGCAATTCTTCGCTGAAACACTTCTCTTCTTCCCAAAAGACAACCCGAGTCGAGATCATGCGGTGACCACTCCTTGTAATCGTCCGGCAAAGCGCACTGCGATTTAAAAACTTTGGTGAGATTCACCTGAACTAAAGTCCATTCATGTTTTCCCTGTTCTTTAGAACCAAATAGAGTGAAAACAGTAGTCTTTTCTCCCGGTTCTGTCATTAAGCCATAAATACGTATCCTTTCTTTACTAAATTTAATGGTAGACCAGTTCTCTCCTTCATCTATAGAATATTTGAGTTCATTCGTCGCCCCATTCTTTGAATAATAAGAAATCGCGACAATAATAGCGCCAAAATCTCCGAAAGCGAATATATAATTGCCATTAAGTACTTGACGCCAAGTAATGCCCGCATCAATACTCAGATAAACATTTGGCTTCCCTTTGATAGAAGAGCCGACAACACCAGAAGCCATTATGAGTCCCACTGCTGACGAACGCGACACAATTGGCGGGAGTCGAAGGTGAGGGTAAAGCGATGAGAACTTTTGTGACAAATGCAATGAACAGTTATTTGCGAGATTGCAGTCAATGTGAGCCCCGTCTGCGTCTATAAATGGAGGTCTGATTCTCTGCCACTTCGAGCCCATATCAAAACTAATTACAGAAATTAGATCTGCAATAGATTTCTTCGGTTCTTTCCATTTGGAAGCGATATAAATGCCTCGAATTCCGGCCACTTTATGAAGGTCTGCGAGAGGCTCTTCACTTCTCCAGTCGAGACCGAAAGGGTGTCTCGTTATGTTCGGCGCAAAGTATAAAATGTTTTCTAATGATAAAGAAAATAGAGTTCCGTTTTCTCCTGAAGTATACAAATTAGTTGTCGAATCATTGTATGTAATGCACGCCATCACCAGCTCTTGTGAGGCGTCCGCCACATAGAAGTCGATCGGAGACAAACTGTTGGGCGGAAATATTGCTCTTTCAAAGGCTTGTCGTTTATATGAAACCCATAACTGATAAGAGTCATGAGCTTTAGGCCTAAACCAACTGCCAATCAGTTTTAATCTTCTGGTGGCGAATAAGTATTTGCCAGAAATTTCAAACTCTTCGACGTTATTCAACCAATTTTTTGTATTTAACTCATTACTGAAAAAATCATTAGAACTTAATATTGTTGTGAAACCATTGGGTTCTAGTCTCTGAACGAATATTGTATTGACATTGGAATCAGTGTCCACTCCTTCCACACCCCATGAAAATTGTTTTACTCTTTCTTGAATTGGTCTCCAATTAATACCGAAATCTTGTGATAGCCATAGCTTTGATTCCAATTCATTACTAAATAAACGAAAGTTAGGAACTCATTGAAAAGTATTGAAAGACTAACTACAAAAATGGATTGAATTATAAATGAATACAAACTCTTGAGAAGAAGAGCTCAAGACTAACTCAACGTTAGTCGTGTGCAAAGAAATGGTTTGCGGACTAAACCCTAAATCGATTCTCCGAAAGCTCTTTCCGTAATCTTTTGTCACAAAAATACAATCATTGAGAACATCGACAAAAATATAGTGAGAATTAATTGCTTGCGATATATAGAAGGTATTGATCACAGCATTGGTTCCGTTCTTCAGTACAAATGACGTTATTTTCTCGAAATTCTTGCCGTAATCGTGAGATATATACACAGCCGAAGACATATTAGCATTTGTGGGTCTGTTCTTCGCGAGACATACGATGACAGGAGAGCCCTTTCCAGACCAGTGCACTGTCAGCTGTTCGTGACTGTCGTTCAGCGCATATGAAGTCACAAACGATAACGTCTCGTCATTTGTCACTCTTGAGGCAGAAACTGAATTATTTACAGAGCGTTTCCATCGATTCGATTCATTGGAATCGTTTGAGAACTCATTTGTTGTCAAATCAAATGTTTGTAATTGTTTTGAATTGTTTTCAATTAAATGCTTGTTTAGAGTCAATGACTCACTAATTGTTATATTAATTACAATCAAAACAAACACATTCTTCACATTTAAATATTCAAACATTTTATTAATAATTATTGAAATGAATTAATTATTAAAATAAATAAAACAAAGGCTAATGTTTTGACACTTAAAAGACTGCATTTGATATAATATGCAAATAATATCTAAACATAAACAACACGTGACGTGAGCTGTAGTAGTGTTTGCTTTCTGTGTAATATATTATGAAATGCTGTCTAATAGAGCACAAGTGAAACATAACTTACAGTACTGTAAGCGATAACCAGAGAAAAGGCAAAATATGTTAAAATTATGTTAAATTAGAAAATAGAGAAACAAACCCTTGCAGTCATTTTTAAAGTTTTTATCAAAAAACACTAACGAGTAAACAATCTATGATTGATCGCCTTTAATATATAAATAAATATTAAGGTTCAATACCTGTCATTAAAATAT
>JAQGAM010000339.1:0-13841 GCA_034697665.1 Nanhermannia comitalis
ACTGAAATGAACTGATATTACGCTAAAACACATTTTTGAGGCATTTATAAAATAGTTATTTAACACAAAAATTAATCCTATTTTAATTGCAAAACCATTTGATCGATAAAAATAAGTTTATCGACAATTATATGAAAGCAATAAATTGTTATCTTCAATAAAAGTATTATCATTTATATTAAAGATTAGATCCATTTCTGAAAATAAGCCAAAAATAACCGATTGTCTGATAAAAATATAATCAATGCCTGCACTGATAGGACAGTTAATAAAATCAAATCAAATATCTCTCAATTGATTAACATTTTTAGGATTTATAACAAATATATTAAACAAAATGGACATAATTTGCAATAAATAAAAAGTTAACATTTTTGAGTGAATTGAATGAATCACTTATTTGAACACTAGTTATGCGAATACAGTGTTAGCGAGAGTTATAGTAAGTTATAGTGAGTTATAGTTCTGAACAGAGTTTTGGTCCAAATATTGCGCTTAAAGTGTTGGTAATGTTGTTGTGTTGGCTCTCTTTTCAATTGCGATTATTTATTCTTCAGAACATATTGGCCTTACATTGAATCATAGAATTCTAGTATGAATTCCATCAAAATGTCAATAATTAACAACAGAACAGGTAATACACGAACAGATCTTTGCCTTTAATCATAACGTTTAAGACAACAGTCACTCAATTATAGCTATATAGCGAACAATTTTCAAATGTTTTTATACCAAAAATATATTAATTAATTGATTTAAAGATTGTGTTGAAAGGCGTTGCCATTGGTTTGTTATTAAGAAATTAAAATGGGTTTTATAGGTGTTTGTGTTGACTGTAATTAGTGTTGAGTTTTGGTGTTTGTGTGCAATTTAGTGCTTTATTTGACTGCAATTAATGAAAACATGTATTTATTAATTGAAAAGCTATAGAATGAGTTGTATTTGAAAATTTCCGCTATAAAAATGGCAACACTTTACGCATCACTACATATACAGTACAGTCTTGAATAAATTGTTATGAATGGCTTCCATTCAATAACGTCAACACATTCAACAATAATTATTGTATTGAGAATTGGTATCCAAGGACTCAAATGTGTGATCATTTTGGACGCTATTTAACATCAATTATGTATTCATTTGATTAATCTCTTAATCTGTTTATCAATTTTGAATTCAAAATATTAACACATTTATTAGTATTACAAATAGTCATAAGTTTTGTTTGTTTTGAACTTCAGTTTTTACACAACTATTGAATCAAAATTTCACTCAAAGTCAAGCCTTAAGTAAAGATAATTAATAGGCTTTCGTTTTGACTATAATTAGAATTATTTGTTAAATATATAAACATTTGAGTCAAACAAATGAACATTTAGTGTAAAGTAATTAATGTTTTTGTCCTCAAACTTATCCAATATTTAAATAATAGTTGTCTTAAGCATTCACTGCTTTAGTGCTAAAAATTAGTCACTTTTTTGTCAATGAGTTTGACATTTCATTTGATGCTATACTCAAAGTTTGATTGCATGAGAAATAAGTTTATTATAATTAAATAGATTTATAGTTTCTCTAATCCACTGATCAGTCAATCTATTTGTAAATACAATTACTTCTAATTTACCGAAACATAAAACTTAATTTTGATTATTATTACAGTTTTATAACTAATAAGAAGTGAATTATGGCCTAAATTAGTCTCTGATTCTATTATTGAATCGAATTATAATTATTTGAATCAAATTCTGTAAAGTTTTACAAATAATATCATATCTTATTGAATATGATTTGGATATAAAACAAATTGAGAGAGAATTAGAGTTTTATTTAACTCATGTTTTTAATGATTTAAAATATAGTAATGTTTTAGTTTTGAATTAATTTAAAAGTTTCATAAATATAACGAGAACTGAATAGAAGTAAATATAAATCACAATATGTTTTGTGTAATATTTTAATTTGACTCTAAATCAAGTCTTAGATTTTGCTTCTATTAAAACAAGTTTTTGAGATGAGTCGGAATCAAATATTTTACTCCAAAAGTAAGTCAAAGCAATAGATTTTAAATACAATTATTGAGAAATTTGAAAAACGCATTAATATTAATGTTAACTATGATTTCAATAATTAATTAAAACGCTATTTTTGTTATAATGTAGAAAACTTTGACTCATTTCAGTTCAAAATTCTTCGACTACTGCTGACAATGACTTACCGTTTACTTCGCAAGACTTAAATGATTTGGCGATAAGAATAGGCGCAGATCTGGGCCTTCCAGACATCAATGATATCCATGTTGTGGACGAATCAGTTAATAATGATATGCTCTCTAATGTCGATCAAAGTCAGATCATTATACAGGAAGAAAAGAATCAGATGTGTGCCGATGGAAGCGGTGACGTCGATATGGAGACCATTGTTATCGAGACCATCAATAATGATGTGGATATGAGTGACGCTATCGTTTTTGGTAATGTTGGTAATGAAGTCAGCATTTCTTCGAGTAATCCTTTTGAGAAGCAAAGTATGAGTCAAAGCATATTATAATTAATAAATTTTATTTGTATTCATAATTCATTGACTTGTCATCACTCATGTGTTTCACTATATTTTGCAAACAATATAAAGTTTTTCGCTAATAAATAGATTCTTTTTGTTAAAATTGTGGTTATATTTGACAGCTCTGAACACTGCCTCATCTTCAACATTCAATAAGACGGGACCAGTCTCTCGACGTCCTAAAACGGGTCCTCCGAAGACTCGCGCACCACAAGCGCAATCCCCTCAACAAATAAGATTTACCAATCAAATGGTGACCACAACTCAGCCACAGATCATACCTATCAGTGCACTCAATTTGGGTCAGTTCAGTACCACTCAAATAATTCCCGCAAATGTTGTCTCACAAGTGAAACAACAAACGAAAGGAAAGATAATCAAAAAGGCGTCAAATATTAGTACCAATTTTGTGCCGACGAACACAATGGACGCATCGTCGACACTGAAAGTGATTTATACCTCTCAAGGACAGCAAATCGTATTTTCGCCATCAAAACAGTCGACAAGTTTGAATTCGACAACTGTAGTGAATTTGGCGCAGAACACAAGTGTTGCTCCGCCCGGAAAAGTGCTATTAAGACCTGTGACACAGACAGTGACCAAAACCTTAACAGGCATGACATCGAGTCAACCACAACAAGTCATTATATTGTCTCCAGTAAAGGCTCCGACCAGTGTCACCCCTATAGCGCCTGCTACTAAAGTACTGCCTCTCAAATCTCAGCCCATATTAGCGGCCAAATCGCCTCAACGAGCTCTCGCGCCGGCACCCACTCAACCAAAGATCGCAATAAGCAAAGCGATGACTCAATCGACTGATGTAAAGCCCATACAACTGATACGAGTGGTCCCCATATCGTCCGCACAAGCAGTACAACATGTGTCCACTGCTCCTACTTTTTCATCGAATAAATTCGTTCCTTTGAGACCAATCGCTCCCAACACTAGTGTCAGAGCTATTGCTTCGATAGGACAGCCGTCGCAGTTGGCACACAAAGTGATAGTTCCGACCTCTGCTATCAAAGGAAACGCTACTCCGCTTACAATCACTACAACCACGAGTTCAAGTCTATCGCAAACTACATTTCTGACCACATCCGGACCTTCGAATACGGGCCAAGTGTTTATGTTACCCAACCCTTCACTTCTGAAGCTCACTCCCACCCCCACCACAACCACAGTCTCCTCTTCGACGCACTCAACCAAAACAGTCACATTTGCAAATCCAACCGCTCAAAGAACTAATTTTGTGCCGATCGCACCCTCGCCTATGACTTCATCGTCATCTTCAGCCAATACTGCTTTAACGGCCGCACAAATGAGTTCTTTGAAGATAACAAACGGGTATTTGTTTATAAGCTTTGTATTTATGACTACTTTCTAAATGTTATTTATTTGAATCACAACAGAAGCACAAAAGTAGAAGATCCTCATCAGCGGAAGCCATGCAATTGTACAAAATCTCAATGTTTAAAACTGTATTGTGATTGCTTTGCAAACGGAGAGTTTTGCAGTTCTTGCAATTGTATCAGTTGTCATAATAACTTAGACCATGAAGAGGACAGACAGAAGGCTATCAGACAGTGTTTGGAAAGAAATCCACACGCATTTCACCCTAAGATAGGCAAAGGAAGAGCTGGAGATACAGAAAGAAGACATACAAAGGGCTGCAATTGTAGAAGAAGTGGCTGTTTAAAGAATTATTGTGAATGCTATGAAGCAAAGATTCTGTGTTCTGGTCTTTGCAAATGTGTTGGCTGTAAAAACTTTGAGGAGAGCTTTGAAAGGAAAACACTTATGCATTTGGCAGATGCAGCAGAAGTCAGATCTGCCCAACAAAACGTGGCCACAAAGAACAGACTTTGGGGCTCAGACTTCAAACCTAAACTTCCGATTAGAGTTGATGGCGATAGGTATCTAACTTTATATAACTTACAGTACTTGTATTAATATATGCTATACTACAGGCTGTCTCTATAGTTAGTGCCTTTACATTGTCAACAAAATAGTTTATAAACTCAAATTAATGTATTGAATACATTGGTTGTGCTATTATTGTTAGATTAAAATAACATTCAGATTAATCATTAAACACTTGTCTCTAATTAGAGTTAAAACACATTCACAATAGTCTACATTTCTTAAGATAGTATTAAATTTTTGAGACAACCTTTAGTATGAATGTGTACTGCTTTTATGTATAATCTAATGTGATTTGTATTCTATTTTCTTATGGTAGGCTTCCCTGTAGTTTTATCACTCCTGAAGTGGTAGAGGCCACCTGTCAGTGCTTATTAGCTCAGGCAGAACACGGAGAAAAAACTGATTTAGGTTTTAAGGAAATTGAAACACTAGTACTCGAAGAATTTGGACGATGTCTCACACAAATCATTGAATGTGCGACAAAAACTAGAAAGTGAGTGATTTTTGTTTAAATTGCATTCGTTTTCACTGTTTTTATATAAATACAATTTTTTTCTTTAAACATTAGCTCAAAATTTAAACAAGAATTTATTTGAATGGTATGAAAATGAAATATTTATTTTATGTAAATCTTATTTCGATTTTATTGATCAAACATTTGCTTTGCTTTTGATTGTCTCTTGATATTGACTAATAAATTAAATGATTTATTAATTCTATAAATTTCTGTATAATTTAAAAGTTTAGATCAATATTCTATTATTATTTAATTTGAAAAACATATTAATTTTTGATTTATTAATTTAATTATTGTAAGCATAACGAGTTATAAATATTTTTGATTATATAAATTGTATATTAATAGACTATTTCATAACTAAACAATGATTTATTCATATTTTTAGTTTATTACAGAGAAATACTGTAAACACTATTATTATTTGTGTAAAAAAAGTTGCAATAATACGAATACATTCGTTGAGAAGTTTTGAATTCAGTTTATTTAAAAAAGAAGAATATGAAGAAGTCCGTTAACAAAGACTGCCCTTAAAAGTATAGAATAATTATATTTTTCATTATTAATAGTTATCACTCTTTCAATCGTAAGCTAGTTCTAATTTTTAGTATAGAACATAAAAAGAGTTATCTCACAAATCGATGGACTTGTACTCAAACTTGGTTTGAACTCAAAATCATTGCTTTTCCCAAAATTTTAGCTCAAAGTATGATTGAGTGCATTTCAAGTTCTGAACTCTAATTATTGGATTTTTTCAATACTTTTTTATGATTTTGTTTAAGAGTCAGAACTTTATAAATAAAGAATAACAAAGAAATCATGAAAAACACATGTCTTGAGTTCTATAATGAACTTTAAAAACAATATCAGTTATTTGACTTATTAATAGACTAATAGACAATACATATACTACATTATAAAAACTCTGAACAGACAATACTATAGAAGAGTGCAAACTATTAATAATGAAATGTAAAATTATTCTATACTTTTAAGGGCAGTCTTTGCTAACGGAATTCTTCATAAGGAGCCTTCATATTAAATAAAACTCTGATATTAAATAGTATTGGCACTGATCTCAAACAGATCTCAAAAGCCTTCACTTAAGCGCGAGCACAACGACTCCACCAGAATTGGAGCTCTGTTTCCGTGAGAAACACTTGTTTTTAATTGAGATCTTTTGCTGCTTTTGGGCAACCGTTTAAGCTCAACGTCTGAGCCTTAAGCTGAAGCTACGGTTACCATTGACTCAGACCCCTGACAGGCACCACAAATGCAGAGCAAAGTGTGTTTAGGCTCATATCACGCTTATTGAGTAAATTAACTAAAAATAAATATTGTATTTGATATAATTTAGGTAATAATGCAAATTATATGTCCTTATGAAGGCCTTATAAGACATTTGTTTATGATATATTCAAAAATCTTTAATTTATTAAAAAGATGTGTTAATTAATTGCATTTGAGCTGATATTAAAAGGCAAACGTTTTCGATTGAATCCACAACAATCTTATTTAAGTTAATGAACTGATTATAACGACCAAATTGAAAAATAAAACCTATATTTATTTATATGTTGAATGTTTGAGAATGTATAGTGTATGTCATCAATTACATAAAGCTTATGCGTGTGGTAGCGCCTAATTTATCATTATCTAACCCTAACTTAGCATAATATAAAGAAATTCTTTTCAAATAAAACCATTTTAGAGAAATTATTCATAATGTAAATAAAAAATAAATGCTTTTTATCAAATAAATCAGAAAGAATATGAATAACAAGATTTTGAGCTTTGACTAAAATGTAAAACTCATAATGATATGCATTGTATTAAAATATCGAAATCTTTATTATATCGAAAAACTTTATCATCAAATACATGGCGAGCGGTCTAACAATTGAAATTTTTCTACAATTTCATGATTTAGGGGAAACACTACTAATTTAGAGAAACAATAAGTTAATTTCAATTAATTCACAAGAGTTCTTTGGATGCGTGAAAGTTATGACTCATTTAATCAGTAACTCATTTCAATCGCATTATTTTAAACTTCAGGCATGAGCTGAATAATGCAATTCATTTGTTTTGAACATTAATTCATTTGAAAGACTATATTGAGTTAATTTGAAAATTCAATTTTAAATATTTGACAAAAGATGAAACGCTCAAATTTTTCCTAAAATCAATTACCCATATTATGTTCCCATAGGTATGTTCCATATTAAGCACCTGTAAATCAATTTAAAAATTTCATTAATACGTAAAATAATTATAATAATAAATTATTAGCATTTCCTGCGACTTTAGCTGCAAAACACTGAAGATTTCATTCAAAAGGTAGAAACTGTCTGAATACATATATTAAACACTTTCAACTTTTCAGACTAATTATCAATCAAAAAATTCTAGTCAGATATGTAATGATGACAATGTGTGTTAATGATAGTGATATTGAATAAATTGACATTAAATGTAATCATTTAAGAAAATAAAGTTTTCTAGAAATTTGCAAATACAAAATTTTACACATATTTACGCAAAATTACGCCTAATATAACACTCAAACATTTTTACACTTTAAAAAGCAAACCCTATAATTGATTTCAATGAATGTAATTCTTGTTTTATTTTTTCCTATCCATTCGCAAAGTTTTCTCTACTGATCCACAGATGAAGTTTTAAATCTGAACAAATTTTGAGTATAATGTATGAACATTTTTGAACGTTTTAGTAATTTTTATAGCTTTTGTTATGAAACACTAATTAGATTTAACGGATATCTTCGGACATCTTTATGTGACAAATATACATAAATATATTTTTGCCGATTCTTTGATCAAAATTTATTGAGCACTTCCTCAACCTCTAAATACATATTATATAAACAAAACTATATCTAATGATTTATTTTGCGATTAAAGTTAAACATAACTACAAACATGAGGTTCAAACCAATCTTTTAAAGAATTATTTGAATTTTTATATAAAAATACAAAAATCTGAACAATGATTAATATATTGAATGTTTTTCATGTGTAGCTAATTTACAATTTCATAATTTATATCTTAACTAAGAGGTAGTTATCTATATGATTAACAATTTTTGTGTTTTCACTTTTGCTTATCGAATGAGAGAATCAATAAAGTTTCTGAAATGAATGAAAGACGAAAATTATATTTTCAAAAATTAGCTCATCCTTTAAATAAGAAAATATAAAGACTTCTAAACAAATTGCTTAAAAAATTGATAGCAGTCAAGTTCTAATTGATTTATAGTCTTGAGTAACAAATAATTTGGATTCTATTGAATCTTTTTGTAAGCTTGACTTTATATATCTGTATGATTAGTATATGATTACAGTTTAGTTGAGTGGTGCGAGCGATCCCCTCAATCCCATGGGATTTTTTGGGTAAAGATCTTAAGATATAAACTTATTCAATAAAGCTTTTCTCAAATTCTTAGTTTATACTCAGTTAAGAGTTTGTATTTTCTCAATAAGTGTATTGTAAGGCACTGTGAATTGATTCCAAGATATAACTGCTATACCCTTTTGAAGCCTCAAACGTCTATTGTTTTGAAACTTTAAAACTAATGGTAAACTTAGAACTCATTATAGGACTCGTTAAATGACAAGTGAAAGTGAAAGAGTCAGCGAAAAAAACTTTAGTCTAATCTATAAATAGAAGAGAAGATATTTATTATTGTTATGGTTTGTTGAACTGTTTGAACCATCTTTTACCTAATGATTTATGAAATTTACATTAATTTTTCACAATTATTATTAATTACAGTTGAGTTTTATTAATGTTATAATAAAAGCAGTAATTAATGTCCACAATGAAATTGATATGGAGGAGGCGTTACCACACTGTTTGGAACCATACTCATAACCGTCACATCTCTTATAAAATACATCTTCCTGTTCGGCTGAATAGATTTTCTTATTTGAAATAAGTTCGGCTGACTTGGCATCACATTTATCACGAGCAGAATTTGCGACACAATCACGCATTGACCAAAATCCACAACACATTGATTTGCGATATACCTCTGAGTCATTAGAGTGTCCCCTTTCAACCACCGAAGAAGCTCTCTGTTGAAATGTTTGCTTACAATCTTCTACTTCGGTATGAATAGCAATCACACAGCCTATTACTCCTGATTTGTCGAGATTTAAAATTTGATCGGTTTCTACCTGTGACCGTACTTTTTGAAAGAGTAACTGTATGGCGAATATTAGGGCTAATTTATTATAAAGTAATAACATTATGCACTTATTACGCTTGAATCCACTGACGATAGATATAATAATTTATGTAAAGAATTGAATTATATATAATTAATATATAACTTATTAGTTTCCAAGTTTAACTGAAGCCTTTGTTTAGTATTTTAAGGACAAAATCTTAATTTAATCCATCGCAGCATTAAAGTCTTGAAATGACTGCTGAAAACATTGTGAAATTCGTTACCCATTAACCATCTGTACTATACAGTGTCGTAAAGCATTACTATCTTGAGTTCTTTGTAAACTAAATATTATATTTAAAAAGAATCAGTTTTAGGATCAGTTTTAAACAAAAATATTTAATATTTTACTGGATTTTCCTTCATTTAAAAATAGAAATGAGAGTTAAAAGCATGTAATAAACACATAATAAATATTTATGACCAAAAAAGTAATTATAACAGTAAGTACTGCATAATTATTATGAATAATATTGTCAAAAGTACAACAGCTTTGTCATTAAACTTGAACAAAGCTGAAACTGACACTAAATTTTGAGCTCTGCTAATATAAATTTAGCCAACTTTTTATTTAGAAATTTATTTGTCATAAAAATAATATTTATTTTAGTCTTTTTTAATCTTCACTTTAAGGATAAATTGTCATATTGTTAACATTTATGTTTATTTTAAACAAAATCATTCAAAAGTCATGTCTCAGCCAACATATGAACAGCTTCCTCATAAAATGACATCAAGTTAGGGCTCATTTAATCTGCAGTACTGTAGTATTAAATTATTAATAAATTAAAATTTTATGAATTCTATTGATATAATTGAACAGAAAGAGTGAATTTCAATTTTAAACACGAAAAACATTGAAACACAAGTGAAAACTTTTAAAATCTTAATTATAAAATAGGAATTGACTGTAACATGATTTAAATAAATGATTATTTTAAGAAGATATCTAACAAGTGTTTGATTACTTAAAAAAGTTTAGGTTGAGTGCTTTTGTTTATGTGAAAAGTACTTCCTCCACAAAACCAAAGATTAATATTTATTTATTCCAATATAAACAAATATTCTAAAAGTAATTTTCTCAGTGATTTATAGGAGACATCGGGAGACATGTTGATGGAAATCACACAGTAATACAGTCACACTTAGAGAGTACAAAACATTTGCATTCAGATAAAATGCATTCATTTTTTCAAAATTTCAATGAATACATTATTATTTAATTCTCATTTTATATCAGTACATACTAAACAAGTCACCCAACTGTAGTAGTAATGATTGAGCAAAATTGTCTTACTCAGAATCTATAGATATACTGAGAAACAGAGATGTATTGACTTAAACAACTTTGCGGAAGAAAACCTAAATAAGTAATAGAGAAATAAGTTTAATGTTATATTCTATACAGTATAGAGTACTGTTAGTCACGTTAGAAATAATATCCTTATTAAACATTAAAGACAACAATTAATGTTATTACTTATTATGTGATGACTTTCTGATACAGCTTTCAGATGACTCTTTTGAGGCTTTCCTAAAAAGACGATTCTTTTGAGGCTTTCCTAAAAAGATGACTCTTTTGAGGAAAGTTAAGAAAAGTGGCGAATTATATAAATGTTTTGCTAACTTTTGATTCCATTATTTATAGCATATTTTCGTTGATTGGATCTAAAAATTGAACCAAATAGTGAAATAACTGTCACATGAGCTTTAATGCAATTCTATATTATTTATGACACAAGAAATAAATATTAATGAAAATTTTTATTAATTAGATAATAAAATACAATAAATTGCTTGAGCTACACATCAACGCATTGCTCGTACTTTTGAAATACATTATTTATATTAGATATTGACTAAAAAGCTTTACAAAAAATATAGCTCAAGCCATACAAAAGTGATGGTATTGATTAAGTCAACTGTCAACTGTCATTAGGTTATTATTAATTTAAGTGCCTTTGAATATATACCAGTAATAATATTATCTCATGTTATTTGTCTTCTCTCTTTTGTTTGTCATATATTTATCGATTAAAGCGCTTTTCGTGACTCACATCACATAATCTTTTCTCTTCTTCTACGATAAAAAATAATTCACTAAAACTTCAATCTCGTGAACTTGTGTTCCTCTGAAACACTTTTCACAACTTAGTACTACTATTAGAAACATGAAAAATATTTTTAAAAATCTCTTCTTTTCTCAGATATTTTTAAACTCAATCATTTAAAAAAAATTTAGTTCAGGATCTCGTTGAAGACTGTCCTGAAAATAGTGTGATTCTCTAATTTTGATGGCATTACATTGCATTACATTCTACTGTTTGTAGTGACCGTTTGTCACTGTCTCACAGCCAGTGCCAGTGTTGCCAAAATAGTGTTCACTTATAAATCCAGTTAAACACACACAACACAGCACTGAGTAATGCAATCATTTTGCTGACAATCTGTAAAAAATATCTCAACTAATATAGTGTTTGTGTTTTAAGATTTTTTGCTTTTGACAACTCAAAGCTCATCCTATTCTTCATCATAAACCTGTCTCTCCTTTCTTTCTATAGTTAAACCAATTTATTGGATCAGTTCTTGTGCTCTTATCTGACAATATTTTCATTTTGTGTACAAATGTTTGTCTCATCAAAAACTTGCAAATTATCCAAAAGCGTAGCCGTAACTAAATTATCAAAATTAGTATAATTCTCAATACTTTTCTCTTGTTTCTCAATCAACACATTTTTGCTTTCAATTTGTTGTTTGAGTTTTGAATTTTCTTCTCTTAAACGACTGATTGTTTGCACCGATGATTGCATTAAATTTTGAAAAGATTTTTTCAGTTTTTCGATTTGAAGTGTTAGGGACTCAATCAGTTTATTAGATATTAAGTTGTTTCGAGAGCTCAGCTTTATCTGTGATTGCATTGCAATCAAATTATTATTCAAAACTTTATTTTGAGCGCTGAGTTGGGAATTACTTTTGTCTAATTCAGAGTTACGATTCCGCGCATCTCTTAACTCATCATTTGATTGAATGTTGTTTTGAGCCAATTGTGTCTCCAATTGACTGATTCGTAGCTTAAGTCCATTAATGAGTTGCAACCCTTCGTCATATAGTATTTTATTGGTCTGTCGTACGAATTGGATCTCATTCTGCAAATCAACCACTTTTTTAGACTCACTTTCATCTAAAGATTGCTTTTCAGTAATGGTTTCATTGGTTTCAATGCTTTTATTTCTAATTGAATTCACATTTGTTTCTAATAATAACAATTGATTCTCTTTAGCTCTCAAGAGTTCACTTATTTCTCGCATTTCTCCCATAAACAAAAGTTTCACATCATTTGCATCCCATCTATAGAGAGCTCTCAATATGTCTATTATTTGCACTTTAGTTACATTTGTTATATTTGTCGACATTTGAATCGCTTTTGGCTTATTATAAATCAAAATATTTGTAAACCATTTAATTATAATCAACAAAACATAAGTCAATTCATCATTTGATTCACTTTTGTCATCATTTAGTAACAGATCGAAAATGTTTTCTTTTAATTAAACACTAAAACATGGAGTCATATAAAGCCTAGCTATAGCTCAAGAAAACCCAAGAGAACCGTTAACAACAAAGCTACTGTTCAGTCTATAGTCAAATATTGTAGTATTTTAATGGCTTTAGCATACTTTCGTGTTAGACTTGTGTCAGGCCTGAGCTCAAGGTTGAGTCGTATTTTCAGACTGTTTTAAATCTAGAGTGGGTTCAGTGGACTCTTAACTAAAATTTATTTACTTGTATTGGTCTCACATATGGGTCATGATCTCAAGAAGATCTGCGCCACACCTAAACTCTCTCTTGAATTTGTCGGCATTTGTATGCCTGAGCAGTAGTTTAACTTTGAGTTTAAGTATAAGGTGTATAAAGTGTTATTATTATTATACCTTAAATAAACTTTATTACTGTAACAGTTTGATTATGTGATTCAATATAATTCATTCATTAATAATAATTAATTATTAATTTTTTATTATTATTAAGTAAAACCAAATTCCCGATAAACCGACGATTTTAGTCATTTTTTCTCCCGATTTCCGACTCATTTTCCTACTCATTTCCGACCCATTTTCCGACCCAAGTTTTAGTTTCGAAAAATCCTATTCTTGATTATAAGGGAGAGATTAGACTCACTTTAGACTGACGTAGTGTAGAATTAAGATTAACAATAAAATTAAATTGAAATGAGATATAATTAGATGCGACAAACTTTGCAACAATTTTGTCTCAGCTACAGGTATTACTAAATTATAATAATCATAGTTAATTATACAAAGCTATTAACTGACACAACAATAAAGTAGAATAAAACTTATAATAAGTTAGTCTTAATTTGTTAACTTTATTCCTATCACGAAACTTAACTTCCACTTCAATTTATGCTTAAAGCTATTGAAAGAGGAGTGATAACAATGGATAGGGTTTGAAGAGTAAAGTTCATAAAAACCATTTACAGTAAAACCTCCATAAGTTAAAGTCATTTAGGACCAGAATTTAGGTTTAAGTTACAGAGGTTTTTAACTTATAGAATATATTTTATAATGT
>JAQGAM010000340.1:0-13840 GCA_034697665.1 Nanhermannia comitalis
TGCCATACAGGGCTCGGCTGCAATTCTGTCAAAAAAAATTCACTCGTAGTCAGTGATAAGAGTGCTCGTGTTCGCTGGAATCGAAGTGCTCGGTGCTCACTTTTTGGGGGTGCTCGAGCACTGAGCACTTACCGAGCACCAAATCAGCAAATTTTATGGGTTTAAAAATACTTTTAACACAAAACTTTTTTATTTAAGCTGTAATTTAAGCGAAATACGGTACTTACAATTCAAACACATACTTTAGATATGAAATTAACGTTTTTAATATTTATAATGCATACATAATATCAGTATATATGTAAATATACTAAAACTTGGTGCTCAGTACTCGTGCTCGGGCTCGTCACCGAGCACCAAATGCTCGAGCACTGATCATAGTATAACAATCTCTAATACCTATTTAGTGAATCCAGCTCTGAAACCCCTTATATATCACACTTATGGCTCTTCCATTCATGAAATATCATTTATTTTTTAGATATATCGAACTTTAAAGTCGAATAATTCGAAAAATTTTGATAAAAAAACATTTTGAACGCATTTCATTACTTTTCATTTGATTCTAAACAACAACAATAAATGGAAAATTTAAAAAATCATTTAACGCGCTATTAGGTTAAGACAATTTTATAACTTGTGAGACCTATTTAGGTATAGACTTACTATTTACTAATTAAAATTGAATGCTTTTGTTATATGAATCTTCTAACGTTTCTTTCCATGAATTGATTGTTCACATTAAGTTCCAAATTAAATAATTTTAGAGCACAGGCTTTTTGACACAATAAATATAATAATTACATGTAAAAGTAAATTTCATATACTTTATAAATAAAGAGCAACATTACGGCTATGAAATTGTTTCTGATTTTACTTTCCTCATAACTACAAGACCTGTACGAGCACAGACATAAAAAGCTTTGCTGACAACAAAATTTAGTGGATGCACATGTGAAACAAAATGTTGGACAAGAACCTAAATAGATGCCTCACTATGTAGGGATTCATAATAGGAATGTCATATCTTTCGATATCTTTGATTCAAATAATTTTCAAAATTTGACGTTCACTTTAGACAAAGGCTCTGATAGCAGCTGTTTTAACATATTTTTTTTCAAATCGTGTAACGCTTATTAATCACGAGGAATAAATTGCTCACAAAACATTTTAAACATGAATTTATGAAAATGGAAACTTACTAATAAACTAAACTAAATTAAGATAACCAAAAATATTGCTGCTTTTGTTTGTTAATTTATTAAACAGACATAAATTCTATTTTAGAAACAACACTATTCTTGCCATTAATTGAGTTGCTATCGCTGCTATTACAAGTCAACATGTCTTCAACTGTACTACGTATATAAAAACTTTAAGAATCCGAATAAAGAGCCACTATTTTGAAAAACATCTATAATTCTGTTCGTAATATAAATACAATGAAATTAAAAAAATGTAATTTTTTAAATTCAGCTTATTTTTGAACAATTGATAATTTAAATATTTTTCTTTTCTTAAATGTTACCTAACTTAAGGTGAGACAACTCTAAAATGTATTTGAAATAATAACATATTTTGAAATAAAGCTAAACCAGCGTAATATTGAATATATTGTATTAATATTTTAAAAATAAAATTCTTGTACAGCATAAGCAAACAATAAGAGTAGACTTGTTTTCACATAATTTTAATGAATATTAATCTAAACTTTTATTGTTTGGTTGATATAATTTTGAGAAACTTGAAAGTAAAAGAACAAAAAGATTTGATTTTATTATTTTATATCGAATACCAGAGCTAGAAAATGTGAATAATTTAACAAACAGTGTAAAGCTTTATCTGTTGGTTCGATTTAGAGTGTATAAAATGACAATAAGCATCTATCAGAGCAATACCTTTTGACAGTTATAGCCAGAGAGCACATTGCTTTTAATGTAGGAATGCTCGGAAAGAGCACTTAGTAGGTGGAAATCCGGGTTCCGACAAACTCTCTACTGATACCCTATGCACTGACTTATACTCAAAGATAAGACTTCACTGTGTATTATATACAGACTCTAATGTTATTCTTTAGTGCATTACTTTTTACTGAATTAAGTGACGAAAGTATACGTGATATAACATTTGGATGACTTGTTTGAGTTTTCATACAATCCGCTAAAAATGCTCTTAAATGTTAAGCAATGCAATCAATTTGAATTCATTGAGGCATTAGTTAAGGATAAGTTAAATCAAAAATATTAATTAATAATACATCGAATTGTTGATAAAATAAGAAATTTCTTTTCTCTGAGCTTTTGTAGTAATTTATAATACTCTATAATAATAATTAATTCGAAAATTGAAAGTATTTCTTAAGAAAAGCTTATTATAATTCAAGGACAATAATTAAAATTTATGTCAAGTTTTTAAAATTCACTAAATGCTGTTCTATTGTATAGGTCTTGAAAAATACTAAAATATAATGAATTTTTATAAACTCATTTTTCACACCACTGCACAAGACTTTAACTATACTGTACATAACTTGAACTTAACCTAATTTAAAGAATAAAACTTTCTTGGTATCCGACTTAAGTACTCAATGCAATGCTAATAATGATGAATAACTGCAGATATTAACTCTGGTTTTAGTTTAATAGCCATTTATTTATTTTAAAGAAAAAATAATGAGACAGTTTGAAAAAAGTGTTTATTATTAAATGCACAAAATTTGAACATTCTTATAAACAACAGTTCCATTTGTTGGTATCTTACAAATTGTGTTCGTTAGACAAAAATCGATACCAAAATAAAAATACGTATCAAAAAAAATTTAAAGTGTTTGTGATCTACATTTTTAGGATAGGTTTGAAAATATGTATACATAACTAAATATATGTTATGTGTAGACTGACCACCTCTCTTGGCTGATTCTCACGCATTGAGAAGCCATTCTCATTACTCCCGCAGTGGCTATTCACTTGAGGCTAAAGAAATCTGTATAAAATCGATTTTTTAAAAAAGTATCGTAAAAATTCTTAAATCAGAAATAATTGATCTCTAACTATTGATTTGTGAATATTCATTGATTTACTCCAATAAAGCGCCTAATCCTAGGTTTACAACGAAATTAGACGCAAGTGACCCAAACTGAGGTGTCTGGTGTCTGCCTCATTATATGCTTTTATATGAACATTATGAATCATTATAGACTATCATCAAATACAGATTCTCTAAAATTAAAGTACATTAACCGTTTAATTTGTAACATTAATTGACAATAATATGTAAATCATTGATAATAAAAAAGTGATTTTAAATTTCCCGAAGCGATTCATATTTAATAATAGTTTTTATTGTAATACATAATATTTGAATCTGTTTTATGTCATAATTTTTACGAAACAAAAGCATTTGAGTGCTTTTTGTCTTACAATTTAGACTACAATTATATTTTTATGATTTATACACTTCATTCCTCATCATTTCATTTCTAAATAATACTTTGGTTCTCACTCATGAGATATATGATTTGAATTTTGCCTGCGGTTAAAACTGGATTCATGTGAACATTTACAGATCATTATAAATGTGTAAATCATATTTTGAATAATTTTTCACAAAATAGAATCTTGAGGTCATACTGATTATGAGCCAAAACATTATTTCACAAATTATTTGAATATAACTTATAACTTATTTATAAAATTCATATAATAACTGACACCAATAACAATAATATTTAAGGGTTCTCCCGACCCCTTCGCGTCTGAAAAAAAATTTAGAATTTCTAGAGGGGGGGGGGGAGTAAAACTCATCGGTTTTATAAGACAATATTTTCACAAAATCGATTTTGCGGTCAAAATAATTTCAAAAAATATTTGCCGTCATTTTTTTAAACTGATTTTTTCCCAAAAAAAACTAAGATAGCTGGAAAACTCAAAAGTGAGCCACACGACCAATTACCAACCGATTTCAAAAATATTTTTACCAGTTCACCCTTATACCAAATAATGTCCAAAAAAATCATTTAAATCGGCTGAGTGAAAGAAGCTTATTAATTATTGTTCCCACAATTTCTTTGAATACATAGTAATACAATGTTATTTTCACAGTAAAGTAATTTTATAGTAATTGTTAGACTATTCTCAAATGAATTTTAAGTTTTAATGTGCTGCGATAATTATATTAAGGAATTTCAGGTCAAACAAAATACACGTATTTAATTATTTTTCAAATGCTATCTAATGTACTCATCAGAATTTTTAAAAAATTCGTTTACTAGTTCTGTGTGAATTAATTAATTGATGAGCCTTTTGAGATAAATGAATGTGACAGTGAAAAGTTTTATTGTAAAGATCAAATATCTCTTAAAAATTTTCACAAAAATTGATTGATATTTAGATGTAGTAATTGGTCCAAAAATTTCTTTTTTATGTTTTATACTTGTAAGTTACTTTACTATGAAAATAACTATGAATTAGTATGTATTGAGAGAAATTATAGTTACTATAATTAATAATTTAGAATTAGTTATTACTAGTTTTCCAAAATTTACGTTTTGATTTTGTAACAGATTTTTGAAAATCAATTTAGCAATTATTGGATTACAATTAAATTATTATATTTTTCATCACTCAAATTTTCAATACATTGTACTCAATATGGAATATTCTATAATTTTGTTCATAGAATTCATGTGAGTTATCATGAGATGTGAATCCATGAAGTAAAGGAAGCAAAGTGTTTATTCTGGTTGCTGTCCAACATTTTAGTGTAACCTCCTGTGCAGTATAAAGCACTGCTTAATAGAAACAAAATGCATTCATGGATTTGCAATGAAATTTCATTTGTTAAGAATAATAACATTAAAATTTTATAAAATCACTGAATTTAAAGTTATAAATATTTAAATGTTATGTGACTCAGCTTTCAAATAACGTATTTTAATATAAAAAATTAAATACTTATAAATTTATTTCATTGCATAATATAGTATAATACAGTAGAGGGCATGTATTAAAGCTTAAGTTCATTATTTAGTGGCCAAATCCATGTTATCCATTCTCTCTTTTTATTGATTATATTGCGCGTGAAATTCATAGCACAAAATGATAGCATTGACTGAAGTCATGCCTACTCTAATACCAAATTCTCGCCCAACAGTTGAATCTCTGGGGAATCAGTAATTTTCATTTAGGAGTCTCCCGTCGAGAGTGTGGATCCGTTCGTTTTATGAATCAAAAGATCAACCGTTACTTTATCTCCTTTAGTGATATGTTGATTATTCAGTTATTTATTGTTTGTAGCGCTTCACTGTTGTTCAGTCCTATACTTGTAATAATGAACGTTCAATATTAGCAATTCTGTTACGTAGTGGTGAGATGTTTAGCGATGCTCACTATACGGTATGTTAGCTTTATATAAAACTTATGAACTGTATGTGCTGTGACATCAGTTGCTGTGAGGCTCTCTTTTTTATAGTGGAGTCGTTTTGTTAATCTATGGTATGATAAGAACACCACACGAAAGCTTTAACACGACTTTATCCTCAAATCCTTTTGTTATGAGGCAATTTTTCACGTCGTGCACTATATATAAGCCATTCTCACTTCTATTTAAAACTATAAAACTTTTTTCAATTAATAAAATCAAAAGAAAATTTTAGGCCTATATAAAGGTTCGACTTAATTCATTCATTTCATTCCCAATATACCGCTAATAATGTTTTCCAGTAAAAAGTGGTAAACGTTGTGCAGAGAAACGTGAGAAATGAAAAAACAGAAATTTACTTACTTTCATACAATAAATAACTTACGGTACACTTTAGTCAACCCTTCGTTTAATCTCACACTTTGTTACACTTATGATGACAAAGCCTATGACCCTTCTCTTATGGAGTCAATGTTAACCTAAAGTTTTTAATGAAAATATTTATTTTCGGTCAAAATTTATTCCAAAAAGTGTAACCTTAAGCAAAGATCTGGACTAGAGATCGATAAATGAATCCCATTCCCATGGATATCCTGGAACCCATTTCAATTCCATGGAATGGAAATGAATGGGAGTAGAGTTTGAGGTTTTGAGTGGGAATAGTAATGGTTTGGGAGTGAAGTTAGTGGTAATGGGAGTGAAAATATCGTCTTCGAGGGCTTATTTTCTTCGATGTCACTTCAAACAAGTGATAATGGCGAAAATGATGACGAAGAACTTGGGCTAAAGATCCATAATTAATTGTACAGTATTTAATATTTCGTTGAGTATGTAAACCAAGTAAACATAATATACGTGTTATGAATTGCACAACAGAGTAGAGGTGTGTGCAAATGTATGGTAGTATTGGAGTGGGAATGGGAACAGACGGATCAGGTTGTAATGGAATGGGAATGAAAATTTCCTAAATTGTCGACCTCTAGTCTGGACCCCCTCTCTTTTAGTGTTATGCTGAAGTATTGGTCTGTCCTCAGGTCCACTTAAACCAACTTAATTAGCATTAGTAGTCTTTCCTGGACCTTAAAATGAGATTTTAGAGGCTTTAATATTAGGTTTAATTAAATATTCTAAACTCTTAGGTCTCATTCATACCCATTCATTGAACTTACTGTTAGGTATCTGTGCCAAAAGCTAAGTAACCAATCAGGGCATGAAGAAAGAATTCTCATTAATTTACTTTAAATACAATAATCAAAAGGTTTGCTAGTCAAAGGAACCAGCTAAAATTCAATCCTTTTTATTAGATCAAAAGTTTTGAATCTACCTTTTACGGCCCACAAATTTTTAAAGACTAGATTTTTGAAATACAGGTACTTTTAAATACATTTTTAATCTTTTTTTTATAAATTTTTAAAATTATTGTGTATATACCAATATTGTAAACATTTGTTTTAGGAATAGCCCTATCTTCTGAGCTAATGAGAGAATAATTAGGGAAAGTTTTGGCCCAGAATATTTGATAACTAGGTTTAACTTTAAGTCGCTTCACCTCAAAGCATTGATGCAAAGCAAAACTTAATGATTAATCCTTTGGTTAGATTATCAATTATTAGCCAGAATATAAAATCACAATGCTTAATTCTCAAAAGAGATATGATAATTATTTTTCATATTAATAAAATCTATCAATTATTATTAATATCAAGAATTATATAAAAATTGGATTTTAAAATATATTATAAATAAGTACAGTATATAATAACGATTTGCTAAATTTTAAATACGACATAAGTGATAATTTATTCAAACGGATTTTTATAATAGTGAGACTTGAAATATAAGAGTTAACCATATAAAAGACTAAAACTATTTTCAAAAAAATTCCCTAATCATACCACAAAAGCAGAATTATTTTATATGCAGTAACTTTTATATACTTTTGACTTTAATTCTGCAAAGCATTATATGTTTGAAACATTTGACGTGGGCGTACCTCAAAGGCTACCTTATGTTACTTAAACACAATTACGCTTTTCCTAGAAAATGATTATTGAAAAATACATTATATGATCAAAAGGTAGATCTGGCTCCAGGCTATAGCTTCACTATATTCACTATACGATCATCACGATCTTTGCGCCAGATAAGTGTTGACCAAATATTTTCGATAGTTCTTTCATTGAGAAGAAGATACTCCTACTTATACTTTCTATTGGCCGTGAATTTTCACTTGTTTCGAATTACTTAATATAAAGAATGCACATTAGTCTTCAAAATATCATAAAGTTATAAATATCTTTTACCACTTCACACTAAGTTTTCAGAGCTGTTTAAACTGAGCCATGTATCTCGAAATCGATTCTTTAGAAGATCAAGACCAAGATTATACAAACAACAAAGTATTTGTCAGAGCAGGTATGAAATCTTTAAGCAATCAAAACTCTATTTCACTTGAGTTTTAAATTTTTAAATTATTTTGTCGTTTTTGAGTCAAATATATTTATTATAAATTTCATTTTTATATTAAATTTAATTAATTATGAAATTTGATTTAATCTGGTTTTTGGAAAAACAAGTTGTGATCTCCTTATTATATAATTTTTAAAATTACATCTTCAATGAGTATTTTTGGATTTAAATTTTTATGTATTTTGATAGTACAATAGGTTCAGTAAATTATAAAAATAAAACCGTTTTACTGATTATTTAGTTAAAAATCTTATTCTCAATTTTAGACACTGTGTTAGAAGATATTAGTAAAACAAAAGTTCGTGTATTTTAAATTCTTTTATATAATTTGTCAATCAATTAGAATAAAGATGCAATCCCTATGTGTCTGCATTTGGAAGTGTAGGAAAAATTCGACTTTAAGTAGCGCTCTTGCAAAGTAAACTTATTCTCAATTATATTGTTTTTTATCATAGTTTACAACATTTAATTTTAAAGCAGAATTTGTTATTTCAGACTTATTTTAAACAGATTTTGAAATCCTTTTATATATAAATAATGTAATTAAAATCATGAAAATTAAAAGCAGATCTCAAACCAATTTCCATTAGTTCTCATTCAGTTATCAAATATAATATTCATGAACTTTTGAAAATTTTTTTGAATCATTTATTAGTCACTCAAAGAAAATATTAGTTCAATAGCATTTATTGCACTTCTTTACAGAAATAAACAGAATAATTAACATTTTATTTTTAAGATATTTAAGAAAAAATGAAAATTTGAAATTATTAAGCGATTTAGAAAATTAATTTATTTGATTATCATTTTTAATGCGAATATTTTTTTATAACTTATTGCTTTATGTAAAGCAAACTTAAACTTTAAATATTTTTAAATTTCTGTGAAGGTTAACATGAATTAAAAACTGTGCTTTGATTTATAAGTTTAGATATTATTAATTAATGGTTATGTGATATTTTCACGGAAATCACCGAAACCTTATTTTGCAGCATCACTTACAGCATCATAAGGTTAAACATTAAATCCCCGCTTAATTGCTATGATAACATGTCTCACATTGTAATTTTGATAATATGTTAGCCCTTTTTTGAATTAAAAATTAAGATTAAGCATAAATTATTTGTTTCTTAGAATCTTAAACTACAGTTTTTATTATTAAACTATCTCTTTTAAAATATTAGTTTACTTTTAAAAATCGTGAATTAATATTGATTGTAATGCTTATATTTCTCAAAAGTTATTAAGTTTTGACTGAACTGTATTAAAGTAATAAAAAGGTGACTAAGTTCTGTTCCCTTAGATTTCACTTTTTCTGATTCCCTTTAATTTATAATAATATTTGTTAAATATAGAGATGAAAAATAGCCAATAAGTTGAAAGCTATTGTTTTGAGGCCTAGTCCTAACTAATGATGCACAAAGGCTCAATTTTTTCAAATTCTCAGCTGTGAGCCTACGCCCATTCATGCTCATGCTCAGGCTCTGACCTATAATAATACAAAATTTCAGTCAAAGTATCTCTAAATTAAATTTTATATTATTATTTTAGTATTGATTATAAAATGTTTATAAACAAAATAGCTCAGCCAGGCTCAGGCTCAGGCTCAGACTCAGTGAGAATGATCCTGTTTGTATGATTAATCCTAACTGTGTAATGATTACCATTACCAAAATGCAATGTTGAGCAAATAGTTTAATTGTGATAATTAGAAACGATTTATAGACACATATAATTTTAATTTATGATTACTGTTAAAAGCAAATCACATATTCTTAGAAGATTTCATTTGAAAAAATTAATGAGTTCTTTGTGTCAAAATAAGCAAAAGTTCTATGAATATAATTTTTTTGATGAAGACTTTCGATTAATGTTTTAATGTATCAAATAATATGCCTTTATATTCTTGAAAATGGTAGTTATACTTGTAGTACATTTTAGTGCAATTATGAATTAAAAAGTAAAATTAGCTGATTCTGTAAACGGATTTAGTTTTAACGGACATGAAATACTTTGCTGTTATCATTCCACACATACTATATGGTCTCCACACCCAGAAGCCCACAGCGAAATCGTGCTTCTTCGGGAGCATTGACTAAATTTTTAATCGGAACTCTAGCATAAAGATTGATAAGTCTTATAACATCCGTATTATATTACATTACATGACATAAAATGTAGTTCAATAATTTGAATTATCCCACGGTCTTAAGAAACCATATTGTCTACACCCATAAGCCTCGGAGCGAAGTCGTGATCTAGAGGTGGAGGGAGGAAGTATAGTGTGTAAAAAATATATGATTACATATACGCTCAGCTCTAAACCAGAATTATAGGCATCACTTTTCATCGCTGTTAAGTACTGAATAAAGCGAAACATTCACTAACCCTTTGCATAACATTTAAACAAACTATGCTATAAAAAAGTATTTCATTGTTATAAAGAAATTCTATTGAAAAATAGAATTATTTAAATTTTCAAGACATGAATATATTAGTCATCACATAATTTTATATGCAATATATTAATATTTAGACTTAATCTTTTCTCTTATTTTAATATTTGAAAATACTTAAAAATTTCAGACTTCAACCACATCAATAAAAAGAGAAAAAATTATTTAAACCAATTGTTAAAATCTTAAATAACAAATGCATGCATTCCATAAACATATACTTCTTAAAAACAAAACATTTTTAATTCTGATTTTGATCAACTTTTGAATCAGATCCACTTTTTTGGGATTATGATGACATTTGCAAATGGCTTTTATGGTCACAGAATGTATTTATGTTGGAATCATTAGCCATATCTACGTTTCCCAAAAATGGTTATGAGTTGTGTAAACTTCAAAAACACGAAATAAGTGACTTAATTGGGAATAAGAGAGCAGCAAATATTCTTTATCAGCATCTGAATCACTTGAAAAAAGGTTTTTCTTGTACTTTGAATTATAATTTGTATTTGTACTAAAACTGAATCTTTTGCTAAAGTTTCGGGCCATAAGTTGGATGAATCAGATGAATTATTTGAAAGGAATGGAGAAGAAGATGAATCTAATCTGAGCAATTCAGGTAAAAATGAATGATTTACTTTTTATAAAAAGTACTGTATCGGAAACTTGCATTTTGTTATGTAAATTCGTTAGAATGTCGGTCACCACTATCTAATCTTAATTTTCCGTCTTTTCTTTTCTATTGTTCCATTATATGCTTTGAGTCGCTTAATGTAATTCAGCTTTATTTTTATTCCAATGGTTTTCTGTCTTGCTTTCTATAAATGAAAGGCTATAATGGAAAAATAGCTGCACCAGAGCTGCACCAATGCAATGCGCTTTCACTTGACTGTCGATAAAGTGAGTTTAAGCTGAAAATAAAGAGAATAAAATTGTGCCATAAATGCATTGTATGTTTTGCCAGATAAGTAGTGAACTCAGAAATTGCAGGAAGGAAGCGGTGAAGAAAGTTTATAGCTATTGATTTTAGTTAAGTCTTGTATTTTGAATTTCTTTAAATGAAACATTACTTTCAATAGAAAACAAAAAAGTCATTAACTAAATAAATATGTAATTCACATATTTTATTATAAATTGATTCCTTTCTCTAAAATAATTGTTATTTTTAAGCCTTATTATGTGTTCACATACACTGCTTCCTAATGTAGATTTGAACAGATATGCAGTTTTATGGATCGGTCGACTCAATATGCATACACTCTATTTTCTATTAGCAGATATGTAAATACAGCTGAATGGCTATTGTCATTACTCTATTATATGCTGTGATAGCAGTGATTGATATACTATTCAGAGGAGTTGATTCTGTTATTGTATGGAAGTTGCGGCGACTCCTAATCGCTATTATCACAATATAGGCGTCCTATCATTTGATATAATATGTAAAGTGCAAACTCATACCCGAATCCAATTTAACATAATATGGTTTTTACGTATTGAATAAAGACAAAGTTCAAAAAGCTGTGCTCATCATGAGATCACTATATTTACTATAGTGAGATATTGATATGTAAGTCTTGTTCACCATTAATCTTGATACAAGAGCGCATCAACAGAGATCAGTAACACTTGATTCTTCAGTTGCAAATACCACTATTTTTTCTGCTAAGTTTATCGAATTTTAGGTCTCGCTATTTATTATTCCGTCAAATAAAGCTGCAGAATAGCTAAGCGAATACACATACGATGCAATCGAGTTCGCTTTTCATACATATTTCCGAAAGCAAACAACACTAAATGAGATGGAGGCGGAACTTGCTGTTTGCTTCACAATCTCCGTTCTCCGATTGGAGACTTGACACAAAATCACTATCAGAATAAGATTCCGCATCCATGCCATCATTTAATCCATATTATATAGAGTTACTCAACTGGTCATCACTAAACTTATCTCTAAATTTCTTTCGTAAAAAATTCTATTCTCTATCTTCTTATCTCTCAGTTAATTGTGTTTTCAAAACTCTCTGTCTCTAAAATTAGTAGAATTTTCTTAATTTCAAACTTATTAAGTGAAAAATAAAGAGAAAGGAAAGAGTTATCATAATTTGCAGTTTTTATTACTTTCCTTCTAATATATTACAGTTGAGATGATGTTATACGGAGGTAAGTGTTCCTGTAAAACATACTTCCTTACAATACTGCCATCATTTCTAAAGCAGCTTCTTTGCTGCCAATATCTTTTTTGTAACATATTTTTTAACTTTATATTATTTAAACTAAAGATAACTTTTCAGATAGTGTCAAATCCATATTTATATTAAATTATAATATTGATTGAAACTTATTTGTGTCAAATTTTAAATGATGTTTTAGGACATCCATTCCTTTCGTTGTCTTAAATGTGTTTTTTATAAATAATTTTTTAATGAACTGATATTTTCAGATAATTACACAGTACTCCTCTATTTACTTAGTTTTTGCAGCGATTAATGTTCATATGATTGAGAGTTTAAAAGTTTAAGTTTATAGAACTTTCAAACATTCTCTAAGATAAACAGTTAATTATCCGTTTTTAATAGTTTTCATTCATTCCAATCAGATTTTAATGAGTTGTATAATAATTATAACCATTTTGTAAAATGGTTGTTAATGATTGTTATAATTACTTTTTATTAATGTTCTTAAATTCTTCTTTTAATTCTTTCGGTGCATTTTTATTAAGTTTGTCAAAAAAAGTTATAAATTATTACACTCAATATTAATACAGGTATCAAATAATTTTTTACCTTTAAAGCAAGCACACAATACTATAGTTTATTGTACTCAAACTTATGTTATTGTTAGTCAACCAAACCATTAAGACTTAACACCTATTCTGTAAAAGTTCAAAAAAATTCTTGCAATTAAAGATAATTTTATACAATTTTAGAAATTTTTTCAAATTATAGTTATAATAACTTGAAATCTTATAATTATTATTGAATTATTCAATAATAGATTCATCATATTCTGAAACATTGAGAAAAAGTAATTGGTCTCCAATTGCTAATTCTGTCAACAGTGGAATGTCATTCTCCACTTCACAGAATGTATTATCGAATTCAAGTAAGTATTATTATCTATCAAAAGTATTTTCATACAAATATTTTATGAATAATTCTGCAAAGCATTTGATTCTTTTGTAACATTATTTTTTAAAATAAAATACCGGTATATCTTTTTTTTTGAAACAAGATTCTAAATTTTATTTCATGTCATGTCAATTGAGGAAAAGATGAATGCTTTTTAAGAAAGATTGATAAACATTTTTATTAAAAAGTGTTTTTTATTTATTTGTTGCAATTGTTGAATATTTGTCATTTCATTTGAGTAAAACTTTTCTTTTATGATTCAAATTCAAATTTGTTTAGTAATTGCGATAAAATTATAATAAAACTTTTGATTTGTTAAGTATCACAACTTTAATAAAGCACAAACTGTGGCTTTTGCTTTATAAT
>JAQGAM010000341.1:0-13832 GCA_034697665.1 Nanhermannia comitalis
TTTAATCAAAACAATAAACATTTGAAACACATTTAAATGAATGTATGAATAGATTGATAGACAGACACATACTGTCATCCGTATGTGGCGCCGACAGAATAGAGCTGTGAATCTTTTTCACTTCTTCTACATTTTCTTGCATTTTGTCAATACTCTCACGAATCTGTTCCACCTTTTGGTTGACAATTAAATTGAGACAAAAGACAAAACTTATAAAATGTTTAATACATGACAAGTAATACCTCACGAAAGAAGTCTTCCATATAATCAGCTTTGTCATCAATAGTGATCACAACTGCCATTTCTTCCTCATCTGTTTGTGCCTTAAATACAATCAAATCAATTAAAACGCTTATCAAACAAACGGATCCATTGAATACCCACTGCCTTAAGCGCTGCCAATCTGTCTCTCGTCATCTTCTTTCACACCGTTTCTCACGATTTCGTTTATTATTTATAATTAATTTAAAACAATTATAAATTTATATTAAATTAAAAATAATATTAAAATAGTCTCTCATTTGAAGACAAGTAAAGTCTGAGATTTGATATGATTTTTAGTGATATATAAAGAGACAAATTAATTGAGAGACTGTTTAATTGATTCGTTCATTGATATGTAAGAAACAAAATTATAAACAATAAAAACAATAATTTGTGTAAATTTTATTGTATAAAAGTATTGAAATATTAGTAACTATTGAAAGACCTGTTGATTGCATACAATCGCATACAATATGAATGAGTGTTCACACAGTCACTACAGTCACGCCCACTCTTACTATTTGATTGAATACAACACTCAACACATAATAGACTTCATTATTAACCAAACTCTGTCCAAAAGTTATAACAGACTCACAATTGTTATGCAATGTTTGAGCTGTTAATTACTAATTCATTCAGTGAACGAGTCTTTAGAAATTAATTATTAAAATCAAACCAAAAGTCTGGAAAGAGTACAGTAGAGACTGCATGAAAAAGGCTTCTAATTGAAGCTATGCTTCAGTTTTGATAAGTTGTGAAACTTTTTTTCTATAAACTATAAATCTTTGATATGATATCTAAAATGTTTAAATAAAATGAAAGAAAACTCTTAAGTTAGAGATAAACAGCATATTTACTTAAAATGCATTAATATTAAACAATTTCAAACATTAATTTTGAATACTTATGCCAATAGTCATAATTTTAATCATATTTTATTTATTGATTTTAATTAAATAGAACAGCATTTATCAGACAATCACCAGAGCAGAGGCCACCAAATTAACAGCTTATTGATCAGAACCTAAGTATTTATAAAGTGTATCCAGAGTTGTTTGGTTCGGACTAAGGATCTAAATTGTAAGCTCGAGTTTGAGCTGTGCTAAGCTTGTTCCAGCTCAAGCTCACAGTAGTGAGAGCTTCTCATAATGTTTAACAACCAGTTAAAATCAATCAAAGAATTGTATTGCCTTGAATTTAGAATTAAAAGGGGTTAGTATTGCTGTTTAACTTTGAAAGTATTAGATCTAATATACTCTTAAGCACGTGAGAATCCCTAATTTATAAGTTCATTTAAACTATAGGATAAGCTTTCATATAAATTATAATTGAGTTATAAAGCTCAAAGCTCACTCCAAAATAGCGTTGTTAAATTTACTAAATTTACTCCAGAGCACTAAATTTAGTAATTAATTTAGATTTTGGACTAAATTTAGTATAAAATATAAAAATACAGCAAAATGTTAAAATTATACGTTATGATCCTAGAATGTTATTTTGCCCTAATTCTAGTATTATATTAGGGATAATTGAACTCTGAAAAATAAAATTGTTTCAAATTATTTGTTTAATAAATAGTATTATATTGAATCGATAGCAATTTTTGAACTCTTTCATTTGTTAATTCAGCTGATATGAAAAATTTACTAAATTTTCTCTAAAGACACTAAATCAGTACTAAATTTAGTATTTTGCAATGCTACTCCAAAATGATAAGCTAAAGCTCAAGTTCAACCAAAAAAGCAAAGCTAAAGCTACACCTAAATAATGTGAGTAATACAAAGTAATCCTAATACAAAGTGAGTTTATGCTCATTACAAGTTCGGACTCTCAATAATTAGAATATTTATGTCTTGAGAAAGACTTATAATAATAGTTGGAATAATGAATAGAAAACTATTTATCACAAAAATCATTTCATTTATTGAAAAAGTAATCAAATTTTGTAAAACAAAATTGATTTAAATTTGAAGCATAAAACAAAATTTCATATTTATTAGCAGTAATTCATATAAAGTTCTTATTAATATCCGTTTTGTTGAAAGTGACAAATTTCCGTTTCATCAAAAAGTTGATGCATTAGTAAATCTCAATCGATATAAATCTAATGGAATTGAAAGCACATTATATTTGATAATAAAAGTTTTACAAATATAACAACGAGAGCAATGGTTCTTACTTTAGTTCAGTTTATTTCTCTCTATATTTTATTCATTTTCTCTATTTCTGCGAAAAAAATGTTAATATAAAAGAGTGAACTCAACTCCTACACTAGTCCTACATTATCACCTACACATCCATTAATGCAATTTTTCGAATGATATAAAGAATAAAAAAATATTGGATCCGATACAATATATATAACTTATAGTATATGTATTTGATTAGAGCGTTCCTTTTTAAATAGATCAATATTTTAGTGGCAAATCATATCTGTCTCAAACTAATAATGTAAGCGAATCACATAATAAGTACTATTCTAGCAAAGTTTATAAATCTATTTTAATCAATATTTGAAAGCTTAGTAAATAATTCTCATTCAATTAAATATTGCCCTATTTAAAAAAATATCTCAAAAAACCGGCGAGTTTTGACACAAATCGAAATTTTATGCATTTAATTTAGCTTTTCCCTGGCAGCTGCTCCCCTAAATGCAACTATCTTGTTACATTCTTCTATTGTAAATTATTAAATAATTATTGATTTCATTTTTAATAACTAATTCAGTACAATTTCTCTTTTATATACGATTGAAATACTCCTTATCTTAAAAATAATCATATAATAGGATATTAATGTATTCTTTATTAAATTTAGGTATAAATTTGAGAATTATATTGAATATTGACCACCTTATAAATCAAAATTACGGAATTCTCTAATTATGATTTAGAATTCTAATGCTATGTAATGTAGTTATCATTACATGAAATACCAGTCAAATATTGAATATTGTTATCAATTGTTATAAACTTAGCTCTACTTTAAGACAAAGTACTTTGCTTTAAGACATCTACAATTTATAAGCTTTAGAAAGAGCACTTACTTGATTCATTATTCATTAGGAAAGCTATCCAAATTAATTTTTGAACATCACATTTTCTCCCACAGGTCCATAGTAAAAGAAAATTTCAAAGTAAAAAAATTCTATCTTCCCAATGCATTTTGGACATTATTTCAGCGGATAAAAAACACTTAAGCTAAGCTCCATTTTATCATAATAAGAAAGTTCTTTAACATCCTGTAATTTTGAACATTTTTAACGGTTCTCCTTCTAATTTTGTTCTCGTTCTTGGAACTGATTAAACACTAGTTTAGCTCAAAAAATGACAAATTCCTTGATTTAAAAGTTTTATTTCTCCAAAAGTTGATTTGAAGACTAAAACAATAATAACAATAATTTATTTGGAAATGGATTTAATTATTAAAATGAGGCAAAATTTATTTAATTAATTATTAATTATATTAACATTATTTTATAATTATAATAATATTATAGTATTATTATATTATTGAACACTATTATATTCAAAGTTTAATTATGGTGTTTGGTATCAATTGTTAGTTGGAATCTATGATGAGATCTCACAAATGCTATGAAGTAATGCATGTTTTGTTGTCATCTCAAAAATAAGTTCTTTGTTTAATTAATTGATTAAATAAATTAGTTTTAATGTTAAGTTCAAATCAATTGCAATAATAATCTTAATGATAGTCAATTATTTTGTGCGCTCAGTGCTATCAGTCATTATTCAATAGTTTTTTTTAAAAAAGTGGCAAATATTTCACTGAGGCTTTAATTGTAATCTAATTTTAATTTAGTTTTTAATTGTTTATAACATTGTTTGGCAGTTGTTTGGAGACTAAAAATCTCATTCTTAACAATAATGACAAGATTTTATTTTATGCTCAACTGTCGAAGTCATTAAACATTGCATAACATATCATATCATATACAGTAACAGTCAATCGAGAAACTAATAATAATTTAGTTATGTGTTTAATTTGCAAATTTAGTCAAAATTAAATATTTAAAGCATATATTGTTAAATGTTTGTGCTATTTATGTATAATAGTTGACTCTCTTGTTCCAAATCTAAATCTTTCTCAACAAACACACCGATTATTAATAACATCAAAATTGTTAATTTAGTTTATAATAAGTTTAGTATAAGTTTATAAATATTACTTTACACACGAGTGCCAGCTTTGCTGTTTGGGTTAGTTAGTTATCATTATTTTTTATTATTGTTTATTGATTCAAAATTTAAATATATTTAGTTTTGTTGCCTAATTCATAATTCATTTAAATTACAATAATATCTAACAATATAGATATCGCCTTAATTAAGTACAGTTTAGTACATTTAATTAATTTCGCGTCATTTGAGGCAGTTTTTCATATCCTATTTAACTTATATATTCATATACTTTACAGTTATTACAGGTATTGTATATTTGAATGTTTAGAACCGAAAAAAAGTTGATTTTAGCAGTTATAGCACCAGCACATCAATAAAATGAATAAAATAAAAGTGAAAACGAGTATAAGCTTTTACGATCACAATTGAAGTGTGTGTAACACGAAAGTAGAAATCGATTTTTCAGCCGTAAATCATTAGCTTTTGCTTAACTTTAGACTACAATCAAAGTCTAAATACTTTTATATATAAAAAGGCAAAACCAGACCTAATCTAACACTATATAGATATTTAAGAAGCTTTGACTGAAATAACGATAACTATTATTTAAAATAAGTTAAAGATTAGAAAATATTGAAATAACTTTTAAGGAGTGATTTTCTGTTGAAAAGCATGACATAAAATAGTTTGAAGAGTATATTCGAATCGTTATAATCATTATAATCAATATATAAGTATTTGAAATCTATAGTTAAAAGTTGAATTTGGTACTCGTGTGTGTATAAAGTGTACTGACTTTTAAATAATTATACAATTAATACTTTATTTGGTTTGAAATGAGTGTAATGCATAAAGTGATTCACTTTTGTGCACACCTAAAATCACACTATTCTTCATTCATCAAAAATTCAATATTACTTCTCTCTAAGTCTTTCATTACATTCAAAATGATTGTGTTTTTGAGGTTCGTTTCGAGGTTTAAATTTACAATTTCTTCAATAATATCAATAATAATAATAATAAAACTAAATAAATGAGAGCTTTAGTGATAGGATAATATTAATAAATAAAAAATGACTAGTTTTGAGATATAAGTTTCACTATTAAGTCTTATCTCTACTAAATTACATTAATTTGCAGTTATTATTCATAACAATCTTATGGCATCTTTTGTTAGATACAGATATTAGTGATCAACGATCGCATACCATATCTTAATCATAGACACAAATTAATTCCTCAAAAAGGGATCAATAAGTATAACACATCATTCAAAAGCGCAATCAATAATTGACTCGATTTAAATAGAGAACAAATGTGAGTTCAAGTTTAGTCATAATCATGATAATCAACTGACTGGCGCTTTGCTTTGCAACTCATTGATTATAACTAACTGTTTACTGAATGGCAAGAGTTGCAAATTGTATAGGTATTTGATATTCACATTATAATGCTGTTAGATTTGCGTATTAACAGATGAAATGCATTTTTGTTAATTAGTTGTGAAATAATAGAGCCCTAAAAGCCAACCACTCCACCAATTAGTGATATTAAGACGAAGCCCAGTATTATCAGACATATTAATATCATTATTTGCTTCTGTTGTTAGTTATAAGAAAATCAAAATATACATTGATATCAGTTTTCTATTAAAATTGTTTTTTCTTCAAAACATTGAACAGTATATCTGTACCCATTCATCAGTCAGCCACAGATCAATAGGCTGTGAGAAATACCTGACATAACCTAAATCCCTATTAATAAAGTGCTATTGCTTTAAAAGTATGAGCTTTTGGTTGAACAAAAAACTTTTTCCCACAGAAAAACTTGTCCGATGGCTGAAAAATGAAGTACAGCACAGATATACTGTAGACTAAAGTGAATCACAATCTGACATACCCTCCGAGCCTTTCGTTGATATTCCATTGCTTTTTTAGTATCTTTGACGGCCTCTTCAACATATTCGAGAGCACTCGACACATGAAATTCAATGCGATCAATCATTTCCCCCTAATTTAAAATATTCACAATATTTTTAAAAATCACATTAAATGAGCACAATTTGGTTTACACCGGTTTACATGGTTTACATGTTGCATATGATTGAGTTATGCTTTGAAATAAAGCCAAAATTAGAACTTTAATTACTTGAACAACTGCTAAAATAAATGTTTAGATTAAAATTTAATTTTCTTATTACTCTTTTATTAACACATAATTAAAATTTTAAAAAAAGTCTAAGATTTGGACAAAAGAATAAATTGTATTATATAGTGTTTCTTTTTGAAAGAATAACTATATTCTATTGTTTGATATGGATTTCTTTAATAAATATTGAGCTCATTTATTAAAGCATTGCTTAGAAACATTTTATAGCTCTGTACAAAACATTATTTGGATATAGAATTATTCTGATGAATAAAATAAAAAATTAGATAACAAATGCCCAAAAAGTGAAATAATTATAACCAAATCAAAGTGTTTTAATGATTGATAACATAATATTAACTATTTATAAACTTATTGATTACATTAATCAGTTATATAATTATAATATATTTTGATAAAAATGTGATTAATGAAAGTTTAATAAATAACTTTAATGCACAAAAGTATTGATTAATTAAATTGAATAAAATTGAATTCTATTGCCAGTTAAGTAGTTCATAAACTTTGTAAAATTTGTTGCGTTAAAAATAGAATTGTTTAATGAAAAAGAACACTATCTTTACTAACTTTTAGAACTAAAGGAATTCTGATATAACTTACTGTATATGAATGTTGGCTCACTATAAACACTGCTCTCAATTTATAGCCATTACAAGTGAATTATTCTTATTCTTAATAACGCTAATTATTTAAATGTCTATTAAACTACAACTAATGTCACATTTGTTTTGTAATGTAATTTACAATTATTATAAGAAAATAATCGCTTACAATAACCATAAAGAGGTTTAAAAAACTTTTGTTTACATTACTAATGAAAAGATGTTAATTATTGCATAATTGCCAAAGTGTCCAAAATTAACATTTGCCTAATTATTAATTAATTAAATATTAAATCAGAACTTATTGTTTTAATAGATTCTTAGATTAACGTAAACTCTGAATCAAAACCGATTGCAAAAAAAGCTGAGTATTTAAATAATAATAATAATAATAAAGCACAACAATAATTGTATTGTTGAATAAAATCAATCATAAGAAATAACTCAACAAAGCATTAAATAAGGATTAAATTAAAGCCAATCTGAATATGAATTGACTCGAAGAACAATAATTTAAAGTAAATCAAAGAATTATTAGGAATTGTATTTGAAATGAAACAATACAAGAATGAGATTAATCAATAAACTTAATTCATGCGTCAAAATACAGTATAAGTTTGTATAAATAGAGCGCTTGATTGTTATGTATTTGAGTTAAGGCAGCATTCATTCCAAGTTTTTCCCAAAAATTCAAAGCTCATTCAGTCCATTAGCGAAAAGCTTTTATCCTTCGAGTCATTTCATTCGATTAAAACAAATAAAATGAACACAAAATTAACAATAATTCAAAATAAATGATTGACTAGTGTTAGCACGAGATCTTTGGATACACATCTGCCATACGTCTAATTTAGCGCTGGAATGCTTTAGATGGCAGACCTCCTAATAAAAGGCGCATTTCAAAGGTTTATTAATAGACCCTTTCAGTGACTAAAGTGTTGATATAATAGAATAAATCGAAATGATAGTCGAGATTTGACAATATCTGACAATTCAATGAGATTCGTGTGCTTTTCTTGTTTACTTCAAGTCCAACAATGGGAACAATGCAAATATCATATACAGTGTATGCAAAACTGATCAAATGGTTGCAAAATATTTGTTTCTTTCAATAATAACTAACTAATGATTGACGTTAAAGACCGAACACACCGCCAAGAATACTGATCAGTACCAAAAGTAGAATTACTAAACAAACTATTATTAATATTTGTTTCTAGAAAAACAGTAATAAAACACCAATTAGTTAACAGACAAATAATTATTGTAAAAATAAAATGAGAGCAATACTCACTCGACGTGATTTTCTTTGGAATTCTCGGGCCTTTTTAGTGTCTTGTTTTGCAGTTTCGATGTATTCTCGGGCGTGTTCGACATGATATTCAATGCGATCTATCATTTCTCCCTATTATCATTCGATTTATAAGTATTCCGTCATTTAAATTATAAATTAATCAAATTTTGTTTTAAGCCTTCAACTTATACTTTAAGGCTTTAGTTACAGAACAAAAATGCGGTTAATTTGCAAAAGAGAGAAAGTTTTGAAAGTTTAATCTATTCATAGAAAGACAATTACAGTACCGTTCAAACAGTGACAGACTTTTGTTACGATGACTTTTTGTGCAGCAATTTCTCAGTGCATACAGAACAGCAACACTTAACACCTTTTCAAGAGTTTTAGTGACATTAGTGACAAATCAAATCACATTTAGTTCATCGCAGAGAACATAGGTTTCGAATACATTAAATGGTTAGAAAAGATTTTAAATTTAGAGACAAGAAATGGAAAGCTATCATACATTCCAAACCAGCGAAGAGTATAAGACCGGCAAAACACTGACCAATTGGTTAATAAAATAAATAATAAATGGTTATTACCTGACTCTCGACAAGCATTGCCATATCCATAAACATATCGTGAAGTTCTCGTATACTATTTTCTAATTTAATTATATCTGCATGTCGTGCCTCTATGTCTGCTAATGTCTGCTTCGCCTGTTGGGTGTCTGTCATAATCTGTTATTTCAATTTAAAAAATCATTTTCAATATAACTTCATTAAAAAATAGTCAATCATTTCACTAAAATAAAAACAAACTGTTAATTATAAACTCACTCCTTGGGTAAAAATGGCTGGATTTCCACTCTCTAACATCTCTTCAAGTTCTTCATTAGTGGTCGATCTCCCGGCTATTGTTATATTAAAAGTAAGCCATAAGTTAGAGTATGTTATATGAAATGATATAATGAAAAGTTATTAAACACTCACTTATTTCAAGTTGTCTTTGGATCCTAGCTTTACATCTCTCCCTATAATCGGTTTGAGTTTTATTATAATCAGTCATAACTTCGACAAACTTTTGAGATAACATGGAATGCTGTGTTTTCCTAATTCTGAAGTCGGCGCTCATCATAGACGTCTGTTCCAATTGCTCTATATTCTGCTCCATCACTATTCAAATTCAATTAAACTCAATTAAAATCAATTATTGGCAAATTGGTTCAAATGTTGATTTCGGTAATTAATAATAACTTGCAATGAGATCGACATAAATGCAAATAAAAGATCAAGAGATTAGATAAAAATGTTGAATAAAGTTAAATAATTGTGGTATAAAAATGAAATGAGTTTAAGTCTCACTCATTTCACTCATAACACAAGTGTTGTAATTAAGTGTCAGTTATAAACAGTTATTAACGTTACGCGAAAGTAAACAAAACATTTTTATTTGAGTTTATTGTAGTCAGCAATTGAAGAGCAGTTTATACACCTTTTAATTTTCCTCTCACTCTATTTGCTGTACGTTTAATATCTGCCATCAAGTCCTCTAATTGTTGTTTCACTTCTATTAGACATTAAAAACAAAATACATGAGAAACTAATTAATGAGAAAAATGAGTCAAAACCCATTCCAACACATACTATCATCAGTTTGTGGAGCACTTAATATCGCGGAATGAATTTTCTTCACTTCTTCCACATTTGTTTGCATTTTTTCGATGTTTTCTCGGATTTGTTCAACCTTTCAATCAATCAAACAATTAATATAAACAAATAATTAAAAGCAAAGTATATAATACTTCTTGAAAAAACTCTTCCATATAACCGCCTCTCTCTTCCACACCGACAGCCACGTCGTCGTCATCTCCCTGAGCCTTAAGTCAAAAACAATTCAATTATTATTACAATTATTCAAATCAATTAATCAAATCATAATCAAAACAATGCATTCATTTGTTTACAAATAATTCAATTTAAGTAAAAGTTAAGTTATATTAAAATCAAAGCAATTGTCTGATAAATAATAGTAAACATTAATGACATTAATATTATAAATAGTAATAAAATTGAAATAAATACCGCTTTGAGTGCAGCCAATCTGTCTTTAGTCATATTTATTTATTTATTTATTTAATTCTTTAATTAATTAATTGTTGAAATGGTCTCAAAACCAAAATTAATATTCAATTAGAACTGAAATTGGACTCAATTTTTGGTTTCAATTAAACTTCAAATATTTGTTTGAGTTTTGAAAATAATCTCATAAATGGTTTAACAAAATGACTAATTATTAAATAAATTTGATAAATAATACAATAATTTAATTATAATTTAGTATTGATATCAATAATAATAAAACAAATGTTTTGAGTATTAGTATTAATATTAATATCGATATCAATAATACTGTAATTTTTGATCACATTTTCATACATTTTCTCTTTTAATCACATCTTTTCTTAATATATGTATTAATAGTTATTATTATAATAATAAATAATAATAATTAATAAATCAATTAAAGAGTCAATCAATTCATGTTTAATCACAATAAGAGTTCACATCAGTCCAGACCTTATGATATCCTTTAATATAAGTCTTATTTGGTTTTGGGTTTAACAGAAAGACCTATATATCTATATATATGCCTATGTCTAGTCTCTAAACGGCATACACTATCACACTATCGCTTATTACAATACTATAACACTATATGTTATATACAGTACTATACATACTATACACCCATTCCATTCTCAAATCGATTATCCCTTAGTCAGAGGTTCACAACGCCCCAAACGGTGGTACACGAAAACACTTGCAGTTGTGGTCCGCATAAGGTTTGTGAGAAATAATTCATAGATATATTGTTTGACTATTTTTATCATAAAATAATACAGTTTTGTCCAGTTTTGCATTGATATTCGCATTTTTGTACAATTCGGTTCATTTTTTGCTGTTATAAACATTTTTTTCAATACTACATCTTTAGGCAGCTTTTCATAAAATGTAAATTTACTTTCAATTAAACTAAAATTTTATTCAAAATTATCATTAAAATGGACTTTAAAAGAATTGATGTATGCATTCCGTGATTCTCAATAAATATGTGCAGAATATGTGCAAATTAATAGTTTGTAAAGGTTTTAGTGATACCTCAAATCAAAAAGTTTGTGACCACTGGTTTAGCCTGCAATGCACTCACCCATTGAGGTGGAGTACATCACGTGATATGGCATGACATCAATGAATTTAGTTTTGGTTATTATACAGTACAAGCATTTTATTCAAGTCTAAACTTCAATGCCATCTGCTTTGCAAATAATTTTTAAAATTAAATCTAACTTCAAATCAATTGATTTAAGCCTCAATTCATAGACATTAGAAGTTAACGATACGCTAATTATGAATAATTGAATTGATTTAATAGTTATGTTTAAATTGCTTTCTCTGCGAACAAACTTTAATCAATTAAATAAATCAATGTATTGAAGAATAATTACACCAAAATTTGTTGCGTGTATTAAAAGTGTTCTTAAATAAAAGTCACATTAGAGGGCATTCATGTTTTTGTATACCTTTAAGTTTTAAGAATAAACTGAAAGTCAGTATTAGTAATACTTTTTTCCGCTTCCTTTCCGTTTTCTTCTTAAAGCGTCAACTTTTTTAACTTTTAATTTAAAGCTAATTAAGTATATTATTATTTTAATGAATGACTAGTTTTTTATATATTAGAATATAATTTACATAAGTAATGATGTTTTCAATACTAACATTTTGTTTTATTTAATTATTCCTTTAAAGAATACAGAATCAGAATCCTCTGTAGTTTAACTTCATTAATATTCAATAATTAGTCTTCGATTATTATACAGTATTCTGATATTTGAGCTATAAATTAAATACTTTTAAAGCTTGAAGTTTTGGACCAAAGTTATAAATTATGACTGTTATGACTGATAACTATGATATGATCGAACTCATGGTTTATGCAGAATTTAGCAATCGATTTGGGACATACAATACAGCATTGCTTTTCAAACATTTTAGTTCTGTGGCCTCCTTACAACATTTTCAAAAAATTAAATATTCGGTGACCCCTTTCTTAGAAGCTAATGTTATTTTTTCATTCCATGGCTCCCAAGGGGACCACTGGTCCACAGTTTGAAAAGCGTTACAGTAAAGTATTAAAAATGTTAAAAAAAATAAATCAAACTTAATTCAAAGCTAAGGACGTTTTTCTCTTGATTTCCTAACAAATGATCTATAGATTTATACCATAATTCAGAGCATAAAATAAGTTTTGAAGTTCAAAATTTTTTAACTATAATTGAATTAATTGTGAATTTTCTTTCAAATGTTAAGTCAACAAAATCTGAGACATTAGTGAAAGTCTTTTTTTAAAACTACAATTATTTTTACCATTTATTACATATACGACTAAATGTAAAGATTATGCCATTTTATAACTTATAAATTAATAGATCAAAATCAAATTAAACATAAGTCAATTAATAATTGTTTACAATGATAGTTAACTTTTTAATTTTCATTTTTTCTAAATTATCTGAATGTCTAATAAAAACTATAGATTGAAAATGTTATTTCGCAAATGAACGCGAATGGACAAGACTTGCCTTTGCTTTAAAATATAAAATCAAAAGCACTTATCTTTAGTTCTAAATACTATTTATTATTAATCGCTCAATAAATGAAACAAAACTTTGCAGTCTATAGCCTCGTGTCTGCCTCAAGTTCTGAACTCAAATGATTGGGTTTTTGCAAAAGTTATTATTTTTTATCTCTTTGATTGGAAAGAAAAACTTATTTTGATATCTGACTCAATGAATCTTATTTTTTTTGGAAAAACAACTATTAGTAATCAATGATAATTTAGTAAACAAACAATTACTTTTGGAAAAATCAATGATTTTAGTTCAGAACTTGATATGAAGTATAGATCTTTATTGACTGAATCATAAGCCTTTATCTTTTTACAAGTTTTTGATTATTAAGTGAACGATTAATAATAAATAGTATTTAGAACTGAAGATAAGTGCTTTTGATTTTATATTTGAAAGCAGAGGCAAGTCTTGCCCATTCGCGTTCAAATGCTTTTTTGTCAAAATATACAGTATTTAAATATTACATTTGAATTCACTTTCGTCTAATATATTTTCTAAGTTTTTATAAACACTATATCTGTTTATGAGAGTTGGGAAAACCCATAATCTAATTGTTTGAACTTTTGTTTACTATTGAAAATGTTTATTTGTTATAATGAATGAAAGTTTACAAACATTTTACAATTGTGTTTACACAAAAATCTCAATTACTAATGACTGAACAATGAGACAATCACTCAATGCTC
>JAQGAM010000342.1:0-13829 GCA_034697665.1 Nanhermannia comitalis
CTTGAGGGTTCGTTATATCGAGCTTTTACTGTACTACCATTTAACTAATTTTGTCCATCAGTCGGAACAATTTAGTACAATTATCTCAATGGATATTCATTGGAGATACACAATAGCTGTTTGACAACAACTTCAATTACTTCAGGTGATGATTAATGTTGAAGAAGTTAATGAAATGCTTATTTAGATGCCAACTACACGCTCATAATAATACAAATCTCTCAACAATGTATAGCGACCCCCGTATACATCTGTGACACCATATGGGTATACGTTTCTGGGGGGTAGGAGTCTGAAAATGGTCCAAAACAGCGTACGTACTATGTGGTCACCCCTAATATCTTTTGTTTAATAATTGTTCTTATTTTATTCTTATCTTAAGATTTTATAGTCTTTTATCAATAAAGGAAAATAAGGTTTGAGGCCCACTAGTACTTCAATACTATTGGTTGGTACATATTTTTCCTGTATTTTCCATATTTTATACATTGTATTTGCTTATTGTTTAAAAATACTCTAGTTCTCAAAGTCTATATTCTTTCTAAACCTGGATGAATAAATGTTAAAAAATTTATTTAAAATGTTTATCATATGTAAGGCTAATAACAATTTTTGATCGGAATATATCCTACTTGTTTATTATTGGTTTAGTCATACCTAATGGCAAAATATAGTAAAATTAATAGTACTTAATAAGACAAATTCAAATATTATTTGTAAGTTTGATTTTTTAAATTACTTTTTGCATAAAAGTCTAAAGAATAAGCAGAGAATAAGAGCTATTCTTCGAACTCATCCGAGTGTTTAAATGTTCATTCTTTTTAAAAATTATGTTCAAAACTTATATGCTTTTCACAAATCTTAAGACAAACTCAGGAAATACTAACTGTCAATATTAAGTTATCTTATTTGCTGATAAGTCACACGTCAACTCTAATAGAATTCTTTGAGTATATCATAAGATAAACATGTTTTTCAGTGGGAATTATGACTTGAAATTTTTCAGCTTCACTATTGTCACAAACAATTTCTATCAACAAATGCACAATAATTTAGATATAATTAACATTTAGTTTATTTGTATACAGTATTACGGAATTTGCATCAAATATCAGATTTAAAAAACTAAAAAACTTTTAGCAATAGTTTCATATTTTGCTTATAGAGTCTTAGACTCAACCCTATTATTATTAATACTTAACTTGAATTTAGATAAACATCGATTATTTGTAAATGGATGGAAAAAAGGTTCAATTGTTTCTGTACATAAAATGCTAATAATCTGTTAAGCTTAATAAAGTAAAAGCTAATTGAGTAGTGCAGCAGTTGATAGCCTTGATAATGAATTTGAGAGCTCTAAAGGTAAAACGCAATAGTAATACAGGTATTTCAAAAGCCAACTTACAAAAGTTGAACAGCAGGTAAATATGTTTTTCAATATTGCTGTACTCTTTGATAGATCGAAAACAGTCCGCCTGCGCGGGAACCCATCACTATCTTTCGACCTTTTAATGAGATATAAGGCGATACTGACGACATGGCGACTATTGTGAACTCTTTTATAATACCCTACTTTTAAAACTATATAATATTTCGCATCAGAGTCAAGCCATTAATTGGAAACTCTAGTATTGAATTACATTAAAAACTTTTGTAGGAACTCATAGTAAATAAACGTTTTTATGATTCACTGAATCATTCTTGACTATAATCACTGACTAATGGATCGATTCTATTGTGGTTTTATGAAAAAATCTTTATCATTAGTATATAAAAAGGTACAGATATTCTCAGTTTTGTTTAACTTTAAACTTTTCCCTTTAAAAAAAATGCGACACTTTATTATCTGTTAAACCCTTAAAGTATAGTTACAAATGTTTATGACCTGTTGTTATAAGTAATTTAAGTTTGGATAAGAATTTAAAGTTGTATTTATTGCTGTTTAAATAGCAATTACACGACTGTTAAGAATCTTTACTACTGTTCGTGAATTGCATATAAATATAAACTTTACTTTTCAGCACTTCAGTCACCGCTGTTTATCGGTGGGTTCAGTGCAATATTTCAAAGTAAGTACAGCTTAGACTTATTTATTTATTGCGTTAGACTGTAAATAGAGATACTTAAAGACATTCTTCGACAGTCTTCTGAACTGAAAATAAGAGAATGCAAACCGAACGAGCGAAAGCCAAAGCCTGATTGGAGTAAACTGGTGTTCGGCCGTAGTTTTAATGATCATATGTTTGAAGTTAACTGGAGTTTAGACGGGGGTTGGGATACGCCGACTATATGCCCGATACATAACTTTTCATTACATCCATCGGCCAAAGTTTTTCACTACGCACAAGAGGTATCAAATGTCATGCAAATGAGGCAATGCTTTAGTATATGACATAATATTATTTAAATTTTTCAGTTATTTGAAGGAATGAAAGCATTTCGTGGTATTGACGGGAAAATAAGAATGTTTAGACCAGATATGAATATGAAACGCATGAGAACATCAGCTGAGAGAATCAATTTGCCAGTGAGTGGGAACCTATTAAATAGATCTTATCTTAACTTTCATAAAGTCTCTATTTCTTTATAAAGTGCTTTTCTGCCAATTATGCCAATCATTAATGAGTAAGCAATCGCTGTTTATTACTATCATAACAAAAACACTTTATCTTTAAGATAAGGCTTTCAACACAATTAACTTACATAATGCCACACAAATTGCACTGATTTTAAGTGCAGGGAATTTCCAATGATTAGTCACATGTTATGTCGAAATCTCAATAACAAATGACATCATAATTAAGTCAAACTTTTTTATTCGAAAAATAGGACTTCGATGGCTCAGAACTGATCGATTGCCTTAAAAAATTGATACAAATAGACGCTGAATGGGTCCCACCGTACGAATCAAACGCATCACTTTATATAAGACCTACACTTATTGGGACTGAAGCAGCACTCGGTGTCATCAGTTCTAAAGAAGCAATACTTTATATAATCGCTGGTCCGGTTGGACCTTATTTCGCGACCGGAGCTATTAAACCGATATCTCTTTTGGCTGACCCGAATTATGTGCGCGCTTGGCCGGGAGGGGTCGGAGACCGAAAACTGGGATCAAACTATGCGCCAACACTTGCAGTACAAAAAGTGGCTGAAAAAATGGGTTTACAACAAGTGCTTTGGCTTTATGGCAATGATCACCAGCTGACAGAAGTCGGAACTATGAATATATTTGTCTTTTTGATTAATGAAAACGGAGAGAAAGAATTGGTTACTCCGCCCATAAAAGAAGGACTCATTCTTCCTGGTGTTACACGAATATCACTCATAGAATTGGCTAAATCTTGGAATGAATTTAAAGTAACTGAAAGACCAATAACTATGCTTGAAGTGAAGCAACTGCTAAAAGAGAACCGATTGCTTGAGATGTTTGGCTCCGGAACTGCTTGTGTTGTTTGTCCGATCGGAAGAATTCATTATTTAAACGAAGACTTAATCATTCCAACAATGACTCACTCGGAACCGTTAACAATGAGATTATATAAAGCTCTAACAGACATACAATACGGTAAAGTGAGTCACGAGTGGTCAGTACCAGTTTAATGGCACCAATTATTTCAAAATTTTATTAATTGTTTGTAAAGTTGTTTTTTGTATATCTTTTGAATAGATTTTAATCAATTAATGTATTATTATATTATATCAATGTATATGTAAATTATTTGTGTTGAAAATTCAGTCCACAGAAGACTTAATTATTTTTTTCACTGAATCTCAGCCAACATTTGTTTATATCCAATGCTAAATATATAAACTCTATAAGCAATAAATTGAATTCTGTGATAAAAAGTTTGATACAAAATAAGAGAGTTTTACTTCCAATACAAGTATTGTTTTTAATCTTTTTTTTTAAAAAAAAATTAAACAGATTAACGACTATACAAATCATAAAAACTATAATATATTTGATATTCATTTTTACTACAAATTAAAATTTGTTTCTTATTCATAATTAATATAATAATTTTGTTCGAATAAAAGTTAAATTAAACAAAAAAAATTCACTTAGAAATAGCGGCGTTTACAGCAGTTATTAAGTAATAATCCAAAAAACAAAAAACTCATAAATTGAATGATAATATGCTATTATTGTAAAGCTTTGCATAAATGCTTTGAGTAAATAATTATTCATTTCTTGTTTTCTGAAGTAGTTATCAATCAATTTTACATAATGACAGTCATGTTAGGCTTAAATATAAATATATACACGTTTGGTATCATTTCTTCTACTGAATCACATTTACATCTACTATACTATAAGACAACATCAAAATAAAAACAAAAATAACTACAAATCAATTAAAAGTAAATATTCAATGATTAAAAAAACAAAACGGAACAAAAACTTGTACTAAACTTAAGCTTAACTTAATAGTGATCAGGGATTACAATACTAAATACTGGCGATAATGTTATTTCTATGTATAGAATATGGTTATAAATAATAAGAGGTACTAATTTCATAATTAATAATATATTTCAATAGAATATATTATTTTCTTATATAAAGCTTGAAATGCATTGCAATACTTGAGTGAAACCTGAAAAACACCAATTTATGACAAAAAGGTGTTATAATAGTAATGTATATAATAATAAGAATCTCATAAGAGAACAGATTATATAAGTTTCTATATCTCTTTGGAAGAATATTTGAAATATCTATTTAAAAATTTAAATTTCAGAATTAATAAGTCTTTAAAACTATCATTTTTTCTTTAAAATTGTAAAGAAATTGTAAGTTTTCTTATTGTCAAAAAAGAATTGTTTCTCTATCTATAGGAAGAATCGATTTGTGAAGCAATTATTATCTTTAAAACTTATATTAAAATGTATTTCATTATCTCTTTTTTACATAAGAAGTAATGAAAATTTGTATTTGTATCAGAAAACGGAGCGATTCATGAATTTCGAGCATAGGATCCATTACTTTGTAATTGTTTTGTGAGTGTGTGTGAACTTCAAAGACTTACAGCTTTCTAAACATTTTAATTCGCAAACATATCGATCAAAAGAGAATTAGAAAAGAATAGTTGGAAAAAATTGTGCTCTTTATTAATCCAGATCTGCAAACGATGACACTTCAGTTTTGATGACACCAGCGAGTGGTGGGACGAGAGTTTGTTGTGCATGAATTGAATTCATTTCGCTGTTATGTTGAGTTGCAGTGAAATCTTTTGTACTCATTGGTGAGGTTTGGATGTGTTGGACAGGTATTAACGGCATTGCGGGCTCTCTTCTACGCACAGTCCTGTCCTCATTGTCCTCCAGTCCGTCAGACTCATCTCCATCGCCATCCTCATCGTCATCGACCTCATAATGAAATTCATTCTCATTGGTATTGTGCTCATCGATCACTTCAATATGATTATCAATATTAATAGTGGTCTCGGTGTTGTTGATGAAGTGATTTCTCTGGTGCTGATTGAACGAGTTCTTCCAGGGGGTGGAGAACTGGCATCCGCTCACTTGGCATTGAAACTGACTCTCGCGATGCACTCTCTTGTGGACATTGACATTGCCCTTAAAGTTGGTGCGATAGTTACAGCCGGGATGATCGCACTTGAATGGCTTGACCCCGGCGTGAAGCAGTTGGTGCGCAGTTAAGCACTGCTTCCATTTGCTCCGGTAATTACAGCCCTTCACATTGCACGTGAACAGCGTAGACATATGATCGTTGCGCTCCTCTTTGGCAGATTCGTCACCCGAGCCGTCTCTGAGGCCGCCAATAATCGACGGCTTGAGAGCGGCGTTACTTCTCTGCATTGTGAACCTGAACTTCTTTTTGCGCTTCCGTTTCCTAATCATATTAGAAGCGAAATTATTACTTTTGGTTAAATGATTACTTAAATTAGTTGAAGAGCTATTGAGTGTATGAGGCGTTGAGTATTCCTTATTATCATCGGAATCGATGCGATGTCTGTGCTTCTTATGAATCTTGATGTTCCCCTTGTAGTTGGACTGATAGCCACAGCCGGGAACGTCACACGAGAACAACATCTCTCCCGCGTGTAACCGCTTGTGCATCACTAGTCTTTGTCTCATATTTGTGCGAAAATCACATCCTATCCAATCGCATTCGAACAGTGATTTACCTGAAGACAGCTGAAGACCTGATGAGAGTACAGATGAGGATAGTTGTGATGATGACGAAGAAACGGGTGGCGGAGTATTGGCGTTTGTGATCACTATCTGATCGTTTTCATTGGTTTCCATTGACATCTCACACAACTCCTGAGGCATCAGTACTAATGAGTTATGAGATGACGATTGGGCGCAGTCTTCGTTCTTATCGCTGTCGTAATAGCTCTCATCACCGCAGACCTCATAGCCATCGACATCATTGACTTCGTTATCATTATTATTACTATTATTAGCATTAATAGTATTACTCATTATATTATTGTTATTACTATTGATTACAATCTTGTGATTACTGTTGTTATTAATTGAGTTAATAGTCTTATTGTTGTTATCAATCGATGGCATGGTCTGCATGTTGGACATCATCTGATACTTTCTCTCCCAAACCTTGAGCTCTTCCTCCAGTTCTTGGACGTCATCTCTGAGTTGATCCAACTCTAAGTTGTCTGTCTTGAGCGCCGCCTCGACCATGAGGTGCAAGAATGAGATGCAATCACTTGAGACCCGCTTTATATTATCCAAAAGATGTACGATATGTCTCATTGCGCACAATTCGTCCTTCAGTTCATTCGTTTCTCGCTCTAAAACACGATTTCTTTTGTCTTTGAGTTTGGCTGAAACCAAATCCATCTCTTTATTGATGTGAATTTGATATTAATATAACATATAATTTATGGATTTTAATGTGTGTCTCGATGTGAATGAATGGGTTATGAAATGAATAAATAATCGATTTTAATGCATAATTAAATTAGTTTTCTTTAAAGCACATGTCCGTCACTGACATTATTGACAATAGACTATAGACTAATACTAATAGACGTCTTCACAGTCTATTCATTGTGTGTTTTGTTTTTGTGCTTATTATTTCTTTTTGTTTCTATTTAAAGTTTTTGTTTTCATTTTTTAAAATTTGTTTTACGTTTCTGTCTGTGTTGTGAATGTTGTCTTTTATTTATCTTGTGTTTGCTCTTTATTGTGTGCATTGTTTTTTATTTATAATTACGTTTTATAATAGATTATTATAATAATAACCGCTAATTATGAGACCTCTATATTTGGGTGTTTACCAAATCTTGACATTAGATATGAGTCTGTTATTCAACGCTTTATGTAATTATAAATAAGTGCCATCTCTTCGATAACTTTAATAAATGTCATAACTATTTGAGATTATTTTTTGAACCCCTGTCTTAAATGTAATGATTGCCTGATTTGTTAGATATGAGATCTGATGTTAAGACTATTTGAGCATATTTTAGATGTTTTAGGCAATAAATCAGTGTCAATGAAGTGATGTGTGCTTTGAATTTATTATTTTATTAATAGGTTTTTTAGAAACAGAAACATTTTTTCATTAATAGTAAATTTTTTATTTATAAAGATATACAAAACTAAACAAATTGAAAGAGTAGTGAAGTCCTTTACGCCTTAACCAAACATAACAGTGTTTGTGTACATTATTTAGTAATAAAACTTTCGTTAATCTATTGATATTTTAATTAATTTCTCCCATAAATACGTAAAATACGTTCATATCTTATGCTTTCTAAAAGTCAAATATTAAACTAAAATACACTAAAACTATTGCTACTAATATTCAGTACATTAAATATAAAGCTTTTTATTGGATAAAAACTAGTTTTTTATAACTATTACTCAATTTGTTAGTAATTATTATACACTATTATAATTTGAGGCATTATTTGAGGCATTATTTAAAGACAAATTCCTTAATTTAATATAACCTTCAATTTAATAAAATAACTTCTCATAACATAAAACTTATTATTATTCAGATTAAGTCATTGAATATTATTAAAGTCACGAATAACTAGTTTTTTCTCCTTTGTTAGGAAATCTCACAAAAAGTTATACTTTTAGTGATAGTACTACTGACTCATACATTATATACATGTAAACCATTATAATGTTGCATAAGATTTATGCTCTGACTTGTACTATAGGAAAAATTTAATTCATACACTTTAAACAACATTCAGTAATTTAAACCAGTGTTCCTCAGGCTCGAGGCTCGGCTCAAGGGTATGAAATTCGGCTCAGGCTCAAGATCGCCACCGAGCCTGAAAAGCTCGAGCCTTGAGGAACACTGATTTAAACCAATACTAACTCTTTATAAAGTTATTTTTTCCTCAAACTATTGATTTAATACTAAACATAAAACATTATATTTATTAGAAAAATAAAAATTTTGTACAGATATGCGTGAAATGAAACTTTTTATGTATACAGGTATTCAATACTTTACAAACTCTTTAAAACTTTTTAATCTTCGATTACTTAAGACTTGAATAAATAAATTTTAAAAATACAAATAAAATGAAAAAACTTTTGATTAAAACATATATTATTTAGTAATTGAATTCTGATATGAGTTAGGGTTTTATAAGATATAAGTCGTGAAAATTGATGCAATGATTAACATATTTGATGCAAACAATACAACTCAATGCTTGAGATCTTTTGATTCTAATAAATCTGAATTCAGAGAAATCCAGTAATTTGTCTCGATTTGCATCGAATTCATCTATAAAGCAATTCCACCTATAATTGTGTCTCTTATCTGTCGTATTATTCATTGTATAAGTCTTTGCTATTTGTGCTGCACTAAGACTTCGACCGCTTTCATAGCTCAGGACATCTGTAATAATAAAAAGTTAAGCATTTTATAAGAATTTTATTCATAAATGAGTCTAAAGTTAACGAAAAGAAAGTTAAAAAGTTGAGCACATGATTGAAAGCATGCATACCGTGTGCGTGAAATAGTTTTATTAAATAGGTTTCGAATTCATTGACGTCCACTTTTTGGTCATTGTCTTCATCCATATATTTGAACAAAAGAGTTGTATTCTTCTCATTAGGATAAGGAATGCGTTTGAAGAATAAGTCAAAAGCGATGCCAACTGAAGCGATGGACATTGTTCTCCAGTTCGCAAATATGATGTCGAATATAGACTTCATTTTTGTGGTTTCTTTAATAGATTTTGATTTTTGTAATTCAAAAGTAATAAACTTATGTTTAGTTAATGTTATTCTCACCTGAATTGAAGTCACCATTACTAACAGTAAGCGAAGAAAACACAATCAAATTCAATACAATAAAAGTCTTCATTATTGTCGTTATTGTCTCTAAAATATGGCATAAACTGAACCTTAAATCTGCTTTAAATGAATTAAACTTCTGAGATATCCGTAAAGGAAATGTCTGTTTCAGAGCTGACCTATTATTGGATCCCAAGAGAGAACATTTTGAATGACAAATGAAATTATTTGGAATTATTATTCCAATTCCACACATAAATGAATTAAATCCACTCCACATATAGTATAAATTACATTAAAAACTTGAGTGAAACTCCACATTGATTCCAAAAAAATTGTGTTTTATTTGTTTGAATTTATATATCTATACTGTAGTACTAAATGATAAGAATTGTACTTTTGTTAAACTTAAAACAGTCAGTTCAGGGAATGACAAAGTTTTGTACTCAAAAGATTAGCTCAAAATTCATACAGTTTTTAGCAGTTTTTATCAGGTATTAAAGCTATAGTTATGTTAATTATGTTTAGGTATAACAGAGGTATAACAGCTTTATATTTATTTCACTGTCAAGACTGCCTCTCCTTCCAAACAATCTTTAGCACAACACTGATAGCCATCAAATGGCAATAACAGGAAAACAAAAGTTCTTTATTGGTATAAAAAGTTGACTAATTCTGCATCAAATAAAACACTCGACTCTGAAATAATTGTCAAATAAAGATCACACTCAGCCTCCAATAAACACACCGTTTGCCAGACCTGAACTCCGACCCGACCTATTCTTCAAATAAGTATATTATCGATTTCGAGTTCATTTGAGACAAGATTTGAGAGACTGACCGCACAAACCGATGCTAATCATTATTAGCCATTCATTGCCAGTCCAGTGCAGGCGAACCAATAAATTATGGGCTCAATAGCATCACCAGTAATCCATTGGAATCATATATTCCGTATCACATTCTGGCCCACATTCTTTTATGAGTTAAAACCAATGATATGTTAAGTTATTTATTCTAAGAATTAGTAATTTCTGTTTTATTTTATAAAACATTGAAATACCTTTAAAATACAAAATATTTTTTACAATAAAATTGATTCGACCTTTAAATACAATTCTTATTAAGTTATACTCATATTATAGTCAGATCTCAATTATTTTGATGAAAATCATTGAAATCAAAAAATCAAAACTACAGTATTATCTGTTTAAGAAAAATTTAAATATCTATCTTCTAATACAGTATTGTGGTAACCAGTCGTAGGATTTCGACAGAAGTATAAGTTTAAATTACTTAACCATTTAATATACTCTTGTTTGGCAGACAACGAGCTAAAAATCTAATTTATTTAATTTAATCTAAATTTATTTTATGCTAATAGTGATATACTCTTTATGTCTCAATAATGAGGTAAACCAAACAATTGAGGCTTAAACTCTTCGATACTATTGATAGAAAGTGTTGCGTTCGAGTCTTTAATTTCGCCAAGTCTTTTATCACAAACTAAAACACTTTGCATTCGAGCGGCCACAGCAGCCGACACACCCACCAAAGAATCTTCAAATACAAGAATATTTTGAGGATCAGGAACTGGTGAAAACTTTGAGGCGCAGACTTCAAATAGATCTGGAAACGGTTTGAGACGTTTGATACCATTGTCATCTCCATGTACGACATGCTTAAAATACTTTCCATCTTCAAAAAGGTCTTGTAATAGTTTGGTTTTTGCTTCGTATTCAACTCTTTTGCCTGAAGTGGCTATTGCTAGAGGTATGTCATGTCTGGATAAATGCTCGACCAATCGCTTAATTCCAGGCATCAGTTTTATATCATCCAAATGTTTAAGACATTCTTGAACCCAATCTTTGAGAAGATTTTCAGCAATATATTCAAGATTCAACTCATCAATAAAGATCTGAACTTTTTCCATGGGAACGATTCCCACTAGTCTTGAATATAATTCTAAACTGCATTCTTTGTCATAGTTTTTAAGAAGTGAATTGAGATTATTTAAACCCCACATTTCGCTGTCAATCATTAGTCCGTCCAAATCGAAAATAACATGAGACACACTTTTAAATTTTGATTTATTGAGATTTTCAGACATTTTGTTAATTGATTATTACAATGAACTTGTATTATATACTATAAAGTAATTTCCTTTAATTCTTATTTAAGTTTAATTTGCGATAATCATAACAGTCAGATAGGCGTGTATTTAATAATATTTAGAGACTAACAAATCAATCGGGATATTAGAAAATATTTTTGAATATTGACTATGTCTTTAAGTTATACTTCACCAGTGCTTCACAAGAATCAAATAAAAATAAGACTATCGACAGGTTAAAGATCATTTGATAAATAGTAAGTTTATTCAATACTACTAATGCATGACGAAGATAATTAACTTTTATAGTACATATGATTTATTCATCTTAATAGAGTTTTTCACATAAATGGATTTTTATTTTCTCTAACAAAGTAAGAACTAAGCAGAAATATTTAAATAATTTAAATATTTAGTAATAAATAATTTAATCAAAGTCACTTTATGATTTAATTTAAAAATTACTATAAATAAATATGCTGCATTACGTTTAGGTGTATAGTATTTTACTTGTATTTATTTGCCAACATATTAATATAGTATCTGCACAACAAGTTTGAAATTTTAATTACTTTACTATTGAGTGGTGTCCTTGTGGAAAATAAAGTCCTTGCAATGATAGTTAGGTTTATATTATAGATAAATTAGAGTTAAACAAACTTAGCTTGCAACCAACTGAAATTAATTTATATAATGAGTTTTAATTTTAAAAATTTGGTATTAAAGCTTGTTTTCGCTTTAAAAATGCATTACTTCTCAATTCTTAACATAAAATCTAATATTTAATTTTTAATATTCCACAGATTCTATTCCAATCCAATATAGATTCCATTGCAATTCCATTCCAACAGAATAAAGATTCCTTAAGCCCAATAAAAAAGAATTAAATACATTCCCAATGATTTATTTTCATTGATATAAAATTAATAATAATAATAAATCGGTTATTCATAGTTATCTCGTATCGAAGCGATTGTCTTATCTCTAATTACAGGAAAACATTGCGTATATCATAAGCAACAGTTATGAACGGCTAATATAAAAATAATTAATTAATATTTTGAATTATTGAACCTAAAGTGAAATGGGTTACGACATAACCAGATTCCGTGAATCAGAGGTTAATGAAGAGTTTATTTGTGTAATTTGTCATGATATACTAGAAGACCCTCTTTTAGTGGAATCGTGTGAGCATGTATTCTGTCGTCAATGCATTAACGAATGGCTTCAAAAATCAGAAATTAAATTATGTCCTATAGATAGGCTTCAAATCACTGAAAGTTCTCTTCGACCTCCACAAAGATCTTTTCGCAATTTGATAACAAGTTTACCGATTTCATGCGATTTCCTATTAAACGGTTGCCAGGAATGGATCAAAATCGAAGAGCTGTCAACACATGTGGTCAATTGTGTTTTCAATCCTATAATAATGAATCAGGAGATTGAATGCCCGTCTACTTGTGGCGCAAGAGTCAAAAGGTGCCAACTCATTGATAACCATAATTGTGTACATTTTCTTAAAAAGATAATTAGTTCTAAGAATGATTGTATCAAAGAGTTAGAAAACAAAACCGATTGTTTGACCGAAGAATTAAGGAAAAGTGGAAAAATTCTAAATGAAATCACGTTACAAATAAGCGTTACAAATGAAAAACTCGAAAAATTGACTCAAAGTAATAATTCTAAAGATGAAGTTATCAAACAACTGAAGCTTGAAATCGAAAATTTGAAGCTAATTAATGAAGAATTAATTGAAATGATTAAAACACGCAAAGATTCCGTGTCTGTCAGCTCTCAAAGCGAATCAGACTTTTCACCAGAAATTTCAGAAAATAGAAATTTAATCGAACTTTTCACAGAATTGGACACTAATATCGAGTTGAGTTCAAATCAAACTCAAACAATTGAGACACTGATAGAAACTTCAATAGAAAATCGCCAAATGATTGAAGCGCTTCGAGTCAGAGGTCTTCTAATAAATATCAGAGTAATAACTGCTATGCTATCAATAGACAGAGGATTGTTTGCACCCTCGGCAGCAAGTTATGCATTACATCACATCAGACCTATTGGTTACGGTGCACACACCGGTCCGTCAACATATGAGGCAAAGCTATTACAATATTTAGAGCCACACCTGACTGATAACTGCAAAGTTCTGGATATCGGTTCAGGAACTGGTTATCTCACTTCATGTATCGCTAATATGATTAAACCTAACGGAAGAGTTATTGGAATCGAACACATCCCACAGTTAGCCCTCTCATCAATTCAAACAATTGCGAAGCATTACCACAATCTAATAGAGTCGACAAGAGTTAAGATTATTAACGCCGACGGAAGGTTTGGTTTAGCAAATGAAGCGCCTTATGATTTGATATTTGTTGAACCGCTAACAAGAAGAGTACCTCAAAGATTAATAGATCAGCTGAAACCCGGAGGAAGTATT
>JAQGAM010000343.1:0-13819 GCA_034697665.1 Nanhermannia comitalis
ATCAAAAGCTCCATTATGTTGTTATTAACATCTTTACCACCGGTTTGTACTAAATATACATCACGACTACGCACAGAGTCACCAATAGCTAAAACTGATTCCCTATTAGATGTGTGGTATAGTGAACACGAGCCTAACTTTTGATTCAGTCTGTTAGCGATCGCATTCGCCAATTGCGGGTGAGAATTACCGGCCAGTAATACCAAATCAGCTCTTCCGGTCATTATTTGAGTTACAGTTAGTTTCAGATAGAATTTTGATTAAAAGTTAAAATTTTATTTTTCGAAACACAAACTTATACTTTATGAGCAAAAATAATCTCAATTAATGGCTGACTGTCTTAGTTGTGTATAATATTGGGAAACTTTATTTTCTTATCAATTGTGTTGATAATAAATGAACTTCATATCTATGGTTACATATGATTTTTAACTCTTGTTATGAAATATTTATACTTTGATATTGAATAACAAAAACACGATTCACTGATTTTTTGCCTATGGAATAAAGCTAATGGTTTTCAATATGGTTATGAGATTTTCGGGGTCGAAGTCTATTAATGATGCAGTCATTTGGCGTTAAAGATATTTTTATAATATTTATTTGAAGTCTCACTAAAACTTTTAAAATAATAACATGTATGATAAATATATTTACAATAATGAAAATAAGCATAAATAAGTTAATAAATTTTATAAAGAGACAACACTGGCACACAAATTGATAACAAAAAATAAAAACCAACCTTAACATAAAAATATATTCTTTTAATGATGATTTACATAACGATTAATGATTTAAATAAAATAAATTATATTTCTATTTACAAACTAAACCAAAATAAATAAAACTTTAATATTTTTGATACTTAAAGTTATTACTGTTGACGTTAAGACTCTGAGTGCTAGTGTTTTGACTGCTATTATTAGTATTTAGTTGGTTGTCATCCACAGTCCACTGTCTCTGCATTTTAATCTTAAGCATAAGCTTCTCTTGTTTTCTTGCAAAATAAATGGCTACTAAAGTGATAAAAAATAAAATCAAAATTCCGGTTCCAAGTGAAGAACCGGTTATTAACCAGGCATCGGCTCTAATCCTATCCGATGCACACTTGAGACCAATTCTTTCCCACTGTTTCGGTTCATCAATAGATTCATTAAAATTACCATTTCTAAAGGCCTCCAATTTAACGTTCATTATGTTCATAATAACAGAATCATTCAATGCTATAGTTTGTTCAGTAAAGCATTTATAACCAAAATCTTTTGGTGTCTCAAAGACTTTTTTGTTATATTCAACAGTTTGGTTACTTTTATTTCTTGAATAAGTAAATAATATGTTATTAACAAATATCGAGTCTTTGTCTTTCATGAAAGTTAAGCTGAGACTATTGCCATCGAATAGCAGTACAATAACTTGTTTCTCATCTCCACAAATACTTTTATTACTAACGCTTGCATTTAAGGGCAAAATAATTAAATTGTTATTCATTTTCGTATTATTAAACACAAACTCAGCTCCAAATTTAGCTAAAATACAGACATTTGCGTAATTTCTTCGCACAATCCACGGATAAATTGGTGTGGGAAATATTGGAGACAAAGTGGTTGTTGATTTTTCAGTAAATACAGCTGAACATAAGGAATATTTTGCAATTATAGCAATCAATAATAGCTTAACTGATGACATGCTTTAAATTCTAATAAACTCCTACTTAGTATTGCATTGAGAAATAAGTATTGCCTTTAAAAAAGTGATTTATTATAATAATTTTTATCGTAATACTATTTATCAGTTACTATAGAAATTGTTAGTATTGTGCACTTTATGCGCTCACTCTAACGCTCGGCTAAATTTTCACACTTAACGCTCGGAAAGTGAAACCGAGCGTTAACTCATCAAAGTTTATGCTTTATAGCTATTTATTTTATAACTTATACATCAATTTTTGAGAGATATTATAAAAAAATACTTAAAACATATGAGAATATCTTTATATTCTGGTCATTACAAGAGTCCGTGTTTATCGTAATTTCAATCAAAAATTTATGTTGAATTTTCGTAATGTAAACATACCGTATACTGTTTATTTCAAGATCAGAACTCATTTTACATTTTCATAAATATTCATAATTTCATAAAAAGTAGAATCAGGTAATAACTAAAAGGTCTAATAAAGCCTCGAAGTCCCAAGAGTTGCACATCACTAGCATTACAATAGTTTCATTTCTTTCTAGCAATTTATTGAAGTTTTATATTAGTATTAAAGTCAAAATAATTTAAACAAATAGAGAAAAAGTTAAAATTTTTGATTCATAATATTATTATTGTTCTCATGAGTACTCTCAATAATATTTAAATTAATATTATTATTATTCTGTTGACTCTCTAAAGTCCACTTTCTCTGTGATTTAACTTTAAACATACGCTTCTCTTCTCTTCTCGCCGACCAAATTGCTACTAAAGTGACAATACCTAAAACCGAAATTCCGACGCCAAGTCCGATACCTGTTATTTTCCAGGCATTAGTTGTGATCCTATCCAACTCACACTTGAGACCAATTCTTTCCCACTGTTCCGGTTCATCAATAGATTCATTATAATTTCCATCTCTAAAGGCCTCCAATTTAACATTCTTTATATTCATAATCACAGAATCACTCAATGCTATGGTTTGTTCAGTAAAGCATTTATAACCAAAATTTTTCGGTGTTTTAAAAGCAACTTGGTTATATTCAGCATTTTTGTTGCCATCATCTGTTTTATAAGTAAGTGATATCTTATTAACGTATATCGAATCCTCATCTCTCATGAAAGTTAAGCTAAATCTATTGTCATTGAATGACAACACAATAATTTGCTTATCGTCTTTACAGGTACTTTCATCATTACTAACATTTGCATTTAAAGGCAAAATAAGCACTTTATCACTCCTTTTTGTATTATTAACTATAAAATCTGCTCCAAATTTTGCTAAAATACAAACATTATCTTCATTTCTTCTCACAATCCACGGATATGTTGGCGTCAGTATTGGGGATAATGTTGTGTTTTCCGTCGATATCACTGAACAGTATGAGTAGTCAAAAATTAAAGCAACCATTAAAAGCTCAAATGATCGCATTCTTTGAGTTTCACTAAACTTCTACTTTATATTTCATTGATATATAAAATAAAGTTACATTTGAAATGATAGTCAAATATGATTAAGATTTTTATTATTTTTATCAGTTTCTATAGAAATACTTTTATTTCTTACAATTTATTAATAAGTCTTTATTGTCAGATTTATGTCTATTACAAGAACTTTCATTTCATATGATTTACAATAATAATAATAATTTCTTTTTTGGTGAGTGGTTATCAATAGAAATAAACTAACTTCACAACTATTTATTATGTAAGCAAATGAAACGTATAAATAATTGATAAAATCTCAATATGACTATATTTAGACAATTAACTTGACTGAGTTTTGAGGCCAAAACTTTTTTTTTAAATGAATGAAAACGTTTTGCTAAAAAGTTGCTTTAAAGGTTATTTAATGACAACTTTTTAGGTTATTAATGATTATTTCTAAGTATTAAATGCTTAGAAAGTTAATTAAACATGTCATTTAAAGTTTCTTCACCTTATATTTAATACTAGACTTGAAGTAATTATCGCAATAAGCTTTTTGTGAAGATCATAATCATTTATTTATAAAATAATTGCAAACCATTATGATATAGTTATAATTTGCTTCGTATTGTTAAAATCACAGCTTGATTAGTGTCGAAACTTATGAAGTTTCAAAGGTTTCTTCTCATTTCACAGCATTTCTTTTTGCAGTATCTTTTCGTATTTGATGTAATCACTCGATCAAACCTATGATAGGATATTACTATATACATATAGAATGCAATTTCAAGTTTTTACACCCTTGTTAAGTTGCAGAGCCTGTGTTAGCTATAAATTGAGGTATATTAAGCCCTATTATTGAACAAAAGCCGTTATATACTTTTTCATTGCATTAACAAAATTGTGAATAATTTGAAACTTCAAGATATTTATTGATTTAAATATTCACAGCTCAGCTCTTGTAATTGTGAGAGGTTTCTTTTTATAAATCTTTATTAGCTCAACGAGAAGCATTTAAATTTGATGATATTAGGATGAATTTGATAATAAAATGTTAACTTTCATGTGCATATATTGTGCATATTCTGGTTATTTTTACGCCTGTTTCAGCTAAATTATGTGCACATTATTCCGGATAATACTTATTAAGTATTTGTTACCTGTATTTGCAGTATTTAAGTCTGATTTAAGTTTTATTTACATTTTATAATTACTTTTCTGATTTTTACGGAAAATTTACGATTCAATTGAAAAAGTTTTTTGGATTTCAATAATCATATTTTTATGCAAACATATATAATGGAAAAAATCTTTAGGTAAATGAATGTTTCAAACAATACTAAAATAACTGCCAACGGGATTGTATTGAACTTTATTTGTCCAATCGTTGGCCAAAACATGTTCGATACTGAATCTCGAATTTGGGTTAATTGCTAACATTCCCCGCAACAGCTTTTGCACGTCAAGTGTGATAGTCTTGAATTGAGTATTTTTTTGGATCACTTCCACTATCCTTAACATAATGGGAGGAACATTGTTGCTGTCGAGACCGGCCAACGACTCAACCAATGTTACTCCAAGACTATAAATATCTGCTTTGAACGCATCGTGTTGTCCCCGATATTGTAGTTCTGGTGCCATATAATTATCAGTCCCTCGCGCGGAAGCAGACATTGGGGATCCGCCCGGATTGAAATCTTCAGCCAAACCTAAATCAGCCAATTTGACTGTAACCAAGTCTTGATTTCCCGGATATTCTTTTACTAATATATTGTCTGGTTTGATATCCCAATGAGCGATTCCACAAATGATATGCAGATAATGGAGCGCTTGTGAGATTTGCATAAACCAGTCATTAGCCACCGGTTCAGTCATTTTTCCCATAAATCCAATTAAACGTCTGAGATTTGTGTGACAGTACTCCATAAAACAGAGCGTAAATATTGGTGGCGGAAAAGCAGAGGTTTCGTCATAAATTCTGACCACATGTTCCATATGAACAATGTGCGGGTGCGTCAACTTCTTGAGAATATCTATTTCTTTCAAAAGCTCATCAACTGCTTTTCTGACAGGTCTGTTTGGGAAATGGCTTTTAAGTGCGGCCACTTTACAGGCCAGCGTAACCGACACAAAAACATTTTGTGGATTCACTTTGTATTTGGTAAGACGTGTCCTCCAAACTTCTCCAAAGGCTCCTTTGCCTAATAGCCTTTCAAACTCAATACCGTCAGCCAAAAGTTTTTGCTCATCTGTATCAGGTAGTGGTCGACCGACCGGTATCTTATCCCAAGTTCTTGGCCCGACGTGACCCCAAGTCGGGAAATACACTTCCCAATTCGGTGGTCCAAACTGTGCTGCCATTTAATATGCTTTGGGTTTTATTTGATTTGTTTGAGTTTATAATTCAAAATAAGAACTATTTTTTAATGTTTGTCAGTTTTTGTGTCTGTAATTTTGCAATAATTTAATAATAAAATTTTCAATAATGAAAGGCTTTCTCCTTTAGAAAAAAAAATTCCCAAAAAAATCAGTGCTTTTAAATAATATTCTTACCAAAATTAAATACATTTCTTATACGGGTCTCAGGGGTTAATATAATAAATTTATATGAATTACGAAGCGATTGAACTGCTATTTATATATCAGCGCTATTAGTTTTTTCAGCATTATTGAAATTACTTATGCAGTAATTAACAATTTTATTAACGCCATAATTTACGATATACCTGTTCTGTAGTTTTTGATTATCTAAAAGTGATATACTTTTCTAAACTTAGGCGTTGATTTAATTGATTGTTATAACTTAATTACTGTATATTTTATCCGTTTGAATACCGGCTGCTCTGATAGATCTATTTGAATGATGACTTTTAAGTGTAAACAGAAAATTCAATAAATCAGATCAAACCTGATCTGAAATATGAACAAATGTAATAATAAAAACTTTATTTAAAAATAAACTTGAATTTTAAATACAAAACTTTGAATAACAAATATAATTAAATCTAAAGCAATAAAAAACTGAAGAAATTCACATTTTCTTGGCTTTGAAATTTTCGCTATCTCCTGAATTTTATCCTGAATTGGATTCTATGGACAAAAAATAAACTTAAAAGTCTTAATAATTTTTGAAATAAAAATTTTGAAAATTCTCTTACTTTTAAAGAAATAAATCCAAATGATAAAGATTCCAATAATAACTACAACTAATATAAATACAAACAAACTAATAATAATAATTGTCAGATACGAGTCATTGGAAGTGCTCTTTTCAGTGGAATTATTTGTTTCGTATATTGAACAGTCAGTCAAATGTTTCAGGTTTGAGACTTTGCACTGTTTTTTGAATAAATTAAATACATTTCTGAATTCAGTTTAAAAAAAGAGAATAAACTTTTTAAAAAACACAGAATTCTTACACTTTGATCAATTCCATTCATGTTTTCGTTGGTTATGCAATACTTGATAACTCCATTATGACTGAATATAAGAATAGATTCAGTTTCTTTGGTCGAAAGAATAGCATTTATGTAAAGTTCAGAATCAATAAAATTAATGAATTGAGGAATTTTTGATTTGTATTCTTGAGTTTTATTCTCAAACCCACTGAACTGATAGTAAAACACTTCTGCTTTTCTCTTCAAATTTCTATTCTTATACATTTGCTCAAAGAATATATAAACAGAGTGATGTCTTTCAATTGATTGCGGTCTATAACAAATTGATGGCTCAAAAGCAGTCAAATTATAAAAATAATGGTTTTCATCGAAGTCCACAAGTGGTTTATGAAAGTTTTCTGATTTATAGATTAGTTTTTTGATTTTCGGATCATATTTCTGAAAATAATTATATTATATTCAGTAATATAAAGGTTTCAAAAATTATATGAGATTTTAAATTACATTCAAAAGCTTGAGATAATTGTCTACAGATCCTGTTTCGGTGTCATTCGCGTAATAACTGAAACATAGATTATATTTTGTGCCAACTTTTGGATTAAAATTTTCATTTTCCTGACTTTGAGTGTTAGTTAAAGCAATTCGTTTTGATTTGAATTCGTTGTAATTCAAAGTCCAATAATGTTTGCCAATGAATAGATAGCTATTGAACTTGAGTTTGTTCTCAGTTTTATCCCAATAATAGGAATTGAATCCAAAGTCAAATCTTCCGCAATTATTAGCCACAGAATCACAAAAATCGACTGCATTTCCCATATTAGGAAATATTGAAATGAAGACTTTGAATAGAAAAAAATTTACTTTTAATAATATTCCGAATATTCAAAACACATACAAATTAAAACGTATTTCTTTATATTTCCTAAAGTTTTACGCTTATGTTTGTTTAATAAAAGGTTTTTATCATTTCTACATAAATATATATAAACCCATAGAAGACATTCCAAACATACAAATAAAAGTTTTTCAGTAAAACAAATAAAAGACATTAAAATAGTGGTTAATTGAAAAATAATTATATTTAGGAATAAGTTTCAACTCTTTCAACTAAAAACAGCTTTAAAATGAATTTTTGCTGAAAAATATGTTTAATTTAATAATTATTAAAATAAAATGGATTTAAAAATTAGAAAAAGGGGTTTCTTAACAATTAATTAATTATGACTTTCATTATATTAAAATTCGTATAAAGTTATTGAAGACATACCGAAACCAACAGTAAATTTAAAAGATTTACACATTTTATGCAAAAGCTATTTATCATAGAATTAATTTAAATAAATATAAAATCAATTTTTAATGAACAAAAGTCTAATTAGAACAGAAATATTTATTTAAATAAATATTAGAATAGTATTTAAAAAGACTTTTAGTACTACAAGTACTGTAGTATACAGTGTTTGTTCGAGATTCCAAACAATAGTCATTCTCGAGATTCCCAATCATTTTCAATAATTGAATAACAAATTCGATTTTAGAATGAGTTTAACATATTGTCACATACTTTAAACACATTTTAGTATTGATTTACACCCTATTAGTAATAATTATTCTAACAGTAAAAGTAATAATCAACGGAAGGTTTCGAGCTTTCAATATTGTATATTAATAAGCAATTGAGTTATATATAAGCAAAATAAGTTATCACTAATTAATATATAATTTCTCCGGTTTTATACCTTCCGTTTACTATTACTTCAAGTAATTATTTCAATATATTTCATGTTTTTTATTTGAATTGATTATAGTAAAGTTTAATATAAATAGTAATATATTTTCTCTTTACTTTTTATCAAAATAGAAGAACTGATATCAATCTGATAAATAAGATTTTGAATCTAAAATTATAAATATATTGATTTATATATTTTAAGCATAAGCGCGAGGAAACGCATAATTAATCACTAATTAACCCAAACATTAAATTTATTTGAAATAATAAAAATAATAATTATATTAAAGAATTGGGGTCTATTGCTTCTCAACATATATAACTGTTAAGTTTATTTAGAAAAAAACTTGACTTAAAATCTATTCCCATGAAAAATAATTTAGCGTTTCATTGCGTTTCTATAATGCAAAGTCAATTTCAATAACACTTTATTGTATTTTCTAAAATATGAATTTCTAATATTATTGCGAAGCAACTCTTGCGAGGCTCTCTCGTAAAACTCTAAATTATTGTACTATATTTAGTCAACAATACTATAATAAAGCGATAACAATAACGATTTCAATATGCGTGCAATGAAACAATTCTGTATTGTTATGAAGTAGTTATAGAAAAGCCATTTGAAAGCTTTTACATTAAATAACATTTTACTCAAACAGAAAAACATAAAATATTCGCTAAAAAATAATAATTAGCAACAAATTAATAAAATAAATAACAAATAAATTAATAATATGACTGAATCTCTACATTCAGCTGAAACCAGCACATCAGTGACGGAAAACTTGCCTCAGTCAACAATTTTTAATTTTCGGACCTCTTATGAAGTAATGGAAGAGTGCTTTAAATATGTGAAACAAATTCTCAAAGTTTTGTTGACCCCTAAACTCGATCAACAGTTTTACGAGACTTTATCACAATTTGAGCCCATCAGAGTCCCAAATGACACCGGAAAATATCTCATCAAATTTAATTTGGATAAAGATTTAGCGCTCGAGCACAACAGCCACTTGACATTGATGCTCAACTTCTGGCATAAAGAGGCGCTCGAAAAGAAATATGAATCAGATGCCGCTCTTCAAAGTGTATATAAAACTGAAGACTTTATCAGATCTTTAGGTAAACAATAATCTGATTATTGTCTGTTAGGGAGAATGCTTTACAAAAGTTTGTGCAGAATAGTAGTGAAATATGTGATACAATTGAAAGTTAGAAAATAATTTTCATTTATAAAGTATTGAGATTTTGTCAAAATTTCTATTTAGTTAAAAAATAATTTGTTATTTATTTCATTTTTCATTCATTTATTCTTAAGTTAATCTATAAATCAATGAAATTCTGATATTTCTATAGAAAGAAAAAATGGAGAATCGGTTGGACTCGAAGACAAATTGGTCTTAACTCTGAGATGTGATGATAGGACTCAAGACTATACACTAATTGAAGCGTTGGCTCTAATAAATAGAACTAAAGAAAAGTATGAGAAACACCAAAACGGGTGTAAGTATTATGAAAAGTGTGTCGAAGTATTGGTGGCACTTAATGAGCGCAATCGGTCAACGATTATGCAATGGGTCAAAAACGAAGAGATAATAGCGAAGAGACACTCTCTTTGGCTCAAACGAAAGAAGGCCTCAAAAAGTCCAAACATTAAATCAATTGATCGTCAAAATGATAGAAAAACAGGTTATAAAAGTACTTCCACTGATAATATTGATCACAACACTAATAAAAGAGTTGATAGTATTGATCACAACACTAATAAAAGAGTTTAAGTTTCTTATATTTCTGACTAAACAGAGGATTGTTTCATAATTAATATCAATTATAGTTTTTGTATTGTTTTTAACTAAAAACTAATGCTATTAAATACTCGTATATTACAAAAATTAATCTGTTCAAGAATGTGGTGCAACGAATATATTAATAAGTCATTTATGTAATTCATTACATTCATAATTACTGTATATATTTTCCGTTTGAATAAATTGTGTCAAAAGATGTTTTTTTCACTAAAACATAAATGTATTTATAATATCCAAAGTAAAAGTTCCATTAAAAGACTAAAAATTATAACTTTCTGATAATATGAGAGATTTATAGATTAATATAAGTTTGTTATAAATAAAACTCTTATACTTAGTGAGACGATAAACCAACGTAAGCAAAGGTAAATTAATGCTAAACAGCTTTATATGGGATAAGGTGTGATACCTATGATAGTTAGGTTGCTATGAGATTCGGATAATAAGTGCAAATAATGACTTTCACCAGGTTTTCAATATTACATAAGTAGATCTCTCAAAATGATAGAAAATATTCATTTTTCTTCATATTTTAATCATTTTCTGACATAAAAACATAATTCTTATTCGAGGAGAAAAAATGAATTATTTTGTAGGATTAAAACTAATAATTATATCAATTTGTATTTTATTTGTTAACTGTGAAGTACCGGAAAATAATTTGAGTGATGGAAACACTGCGAGCGAAACAAAATTATTTGATATAACGAAACAAACTAAAAGCCTCAATGGAATTGATGTTACAGTAGTGGAAGATATTTTGAAAGAGACAACCACTACATCTTCAACAACTTTAAGCACAACAATTACAACAACAACTGAAACAACAACTACTCCTTCAACTAGTATAACAATACCTGAGACAACAGTTTCATCAACTCTTTTGCCAATAACTCCTGAAAATTCAACTAACGATCAATTGGACGAATGCATAAAAATTGGTTTAAATGCAAAAATATCTTTCAAATATAATTCAAATGACAGTAAAAGACAAGAGATACAACTGACTGGTGGGTATAGTAATGGAGAACTAATTCAGCCAAATAAATGTGACAGAAGACAAAAATTAGTTATTAATTATCAACAAATAGCAAAATCTCAATTAGTTCTTTGGTGAGTCTTAATAATTATATGTTTTCACTAATTTCTGATCCATTTTTAGAAATTTTATCATCTTTTGGGATCTGTTGTATCATTTTGTTCTCTTCACAATTTTTGATTACTATTAGACTTTTATTTACAGGAATATATTGATAATGACTCACAACCTCTTTATTATCTGTCATATGAACAGCAATTAAGGATTTTTACTTTTAAAAATTGATATTTTATTTTATTAGTATTTATAAAACTTTTTAGGACTTTAGAGAAAACACAGTTTTTGTTACTTTTCTAAAAACTTTTTCAATTTTTTTAAAAGGATTATTATTAACGGTACTCATGTCTATGCGGATGAATTACGGTTCAAGTATCCGATCGAAAAATTACCCGATGACTATAAAAAACCAGATAATCTCGAAGAACTGGAATCATGTTCTGCCGATATAAAGGGCTTTAATTTTTCTCCTATTGACAAGTGTTTGGTCGCTAAAAGTCAAACCAAAAATTATTTAATGCAATATAAAATCGATGATCACATTAAGTGCTCAGAACTTCCAATTGTTACTCTCGAGACTCCTAATAAGGATGAGTTGATTGATGTTTTGATTACTGATTTTAATTTAATTGTTTCTAAAGGAGAATCAGATATTCCTTTCGAAAGCAATGATGGCTTGTGTACACTCATCTCTAATAATAGCACTACACCTGATAGCCAGACTTCAACTGCCGGTCAAACTAAGGTATGGCTCGGAGTTACCTTTGCTTTAGTTGGAGGAGTTTTAATATTCGGTGTTGTCTTACTTTATGAGAAAGTTATTAGAAAAAAGTTTATGTATCGTCCCGTCAAACGCAAAGAGCCTGAAATCGTTTAATATGATTTCACGTCATTTTTTTAAAGTTTTTTTTTTAAATTTATTTTAAGAAAACCTTTTAATAATTATTGTAAAACTAAATATAATTTATGATATAAGCATTTATTTTGTGCATTGATAATAAAAATATCATTGGCATTGAATTTCCAGACATATGCGATTTGTATAGTAACAGATTTGTATTTATTTATCAGAAGACGATTCCTAAACACTTATTGACTTTGAGATTTAATTTTCTTCTCAGGCCTTATTTCTATTTAAGATATTTGATAAATAAATGTCTGTTTTCAGAAATGCAAATATTGACCATATTTTCGATAATGTTTCAGAAAAATAAAACTTTACTTCTCTAAGAATTTCTAAGTTAAAGAAAGAAAAATTATAGATAGAGAAGTTTTTGAGATGTTTTAATTTTGACTAAAAGTAAATTTTTTTTTTGCTGATTCAAGTTATAAGATATAGCATTAAATATGAATTACTTAATAAGTAAAAAACATTAAATTTAACTTTTTGTAAAATTAAATGCAGTGCCTTTTAATTATGTTATTATGATTATGTTGTTATATTAATAATGATTGCTTTTTATGGGTGTAATTCACTAGTCTTTTAAATAAAATGTAAATTATCTTTAGAGATAGGATGTAAAAAATAAAGTGTAATAAATAGATGCAATTTTGTGTTGTAAACGAAATTAAATTAAACCCTTTATGATCGCTATCGTATAATATTAATATACCTGTACCTGTACTTTCAGTATGATTATGGAAATGAAACATTTGTTAATTCATAAATTAATAAATTCTGACAACTTAACAAATAATAGAATAGTCAGGTTTAGAATTAGCACATTTTTTTAAGTATTAAATAACTTTATTGCTGTTTATGTTTTTATGCATAAACTAAAGGTGTATTCAAAGGTACGACTTATATCGAGACTAGGGTTACCACATAATTTTTTTTACTGATGCTGGACAAGATCCCAAAGGCATTTTTAACTTAAAAATCGAAGGGGATCAAGGTATACATTTTCAGATTTCAATTTTCTGATACTTTATTTGCTCGATTGTCCAGCGACTCCCTGGATATGTGGTCACCGCCTGCTTTTCAAAGAGCCACACAGAAAGAGATCGGTGATAACTTCAAATTCAATAACAATTTTAGAGAAATATGTTTTGAATATGTTTTAACTTTCATTTAAAAATATAAAACGCGCAATTTTATAATAATTATCAAATAATATGTATATTATCAAGTTTTTAAACTAATTATAAGTTATACATTTAACTTTTGCTCTAAGCTATAAAATATTTCAATTTTTAACTCGAAGTTGGAATTAAATGAGTGGTGAAACTCCTTGCGATAGCAAACTCTCTACCCAGTCGAAAACACTGAAATACAATGCCGTAAATAAGAATTTTAGTTTCTGGAGTCAGACATAGCAAAATTCAAATTTAAATCACAACAGACCTATACTTAAATGCCTAGAAATGCTTATCGAGCCCATACCTAGTTAAGGTCCGGACCATTGGGAGGGTTTTATTTCAGGATTTCTTGAAAATCTGACTAGGGGTCAAAACTCTAAGAAGCAATTTTTTTCTAAAAACGCGTTTTCCAGTCAATAAATGCATTTTCTTGCCAAATTTTTTAGGGTGCTCACACACTAGGCAAACCTATGCTTTGTACAAGTATCGGAGGGCCTAAACCACCTTTCCCAATAGCTGTGTAAGGCTGTGAATTTCCTTCAGCAAAACTTGGGCAGAAATGAGATGGGTTTTTAACGTTAAGGCAATG
>JAQGAM010000344.1:0-13810 GCA_034697665.1 Nanhermannia comitalis
TTGTCAGTTTAATTTGTGTTCTTTTTAGTGAAACCCCGATATAGTGAAGGCGTTGGTCGATCCCGATCGTTTCACTATAACGGGGTTAGACTGTAATGATACTTCAACACAGTGTAAAATATGCTAAAAAGTAGTGAATTTTTATCTAAATATTTTATATGCTTAAAAACTGGATAAATAAGCTTCATAGAACTATAGGCTGAAGAAAACAAGTAAAATCTTGATGCTCGAGCCCAAATCTGGAGATATGGGACCGGGCATTTATATAATTAGTTAATAAAAGCACATTCATGTTATTCCGAGTGATGATAACAACTTATATGAATAGAAAAGTAGACATATTTATCAATAAGCTTCATATTTTGCTATTTTTAAATTATTTGCGCCGAAAATTGACGCTGAATTTGGAAAAAATCCTTCGGTTTATCGGTTACGCCGAATTCGACTTTCACAATACGCCGAAAAACTACTAACTAACTCATAGGCTTTTGAACTCCGCTGAATTAAATGCGTGTTTTGGATATGTTTTTGGAATAAAGTTAATCTGGTAAAAAATTTTTGAAGTCGGATGATAAATGGTCAGGTACCTCCCTTTTAAGATTTTGTTCTCAGTGCTCGTGCTCGAGGGGTCCAGTGCTCGGTGCTTGCCATTGAGTAGAAAATGCTCAAGCACAGTGCATCACTGGTTATAATATTTAACTTAAAAATTAAATATTACAATTAATAATGTAGTCAAGTCTATGAACATGCAATAATACTAATTAAAAATATATGTCAGACAGAGTAATTTCTAGAGTCAAGACTTTTGATCTCGATCGAGACTAATATACCGACAAGTATTGGTAATCAGAAAATCTTAGTGGAATCGTATTGGAATGGTATTGAAATTTAATAAATACAGGATTTCAATTATACAATTATTCTAATTTTCAAATTATAATTACTTTTAGTAAATAAGAGATAATCAACATTTTATGGTCACAAAAACATCTCGATTCAAATCATACACTCTCGTAGTAAAATTGAGCCCTGTTTCTAATTGAGTCGCAGATAATTCTAACAATTTTTTTTAGCAAAATTAGCAATATTTGGATAAATATTCGAATATTCAAACACTAATTTAAAAAGATTTTGTTTGTGAATTATGAAATACCACCTTCAAGTAGATCCCGATCTCTCTTTCATGGATTTCTTCAGTTTCAATTTCTTCATTTTCCTCTTTAGACTCGTATAAGAATTCTTCAGATACTGTCAATTTTTATTTCTTGATTTAATACATATCGATGCAGTATTTTGAGACTCATTTTCAATTTTGTAAACGCATACAATTACAGCAGTGACTCACTATTATATACTGTAATACAATACCGCATAAACAAATGAAACTCATTGAAATTGTATGATATTGGAATGGTATTATATAAAATTTTAGTGGTATTGGGATAATTTTTTGTATTTTTCCAATCACTAATACCGACCACTATTTAATATCCCATTGAACCTTTACTTACCCTTTCAAGTTTCTAAATGTTTTACTTGTATATTGAATTATACTGATGTTCGCACTTTAATTCATATATTATTTTGAAAATATAATGCGTTCAAATATTAAGTGCGAGTAAATGTAGTTTTTTTATGAACCTATAAGTCTCTTATCCTTTTAAGATTTATAACTGTTTATATCTTTTAGTTTTAATATAGAATTTGTTTTCACTCAAATCGTTTAATTTTGATTAAAAATAGATAAACTTATCTTATTATCAAATTATTAATTTTAAGATATTGACTGGTAGTCAACCCTTGATTAATAAAATTTCTGCACGCAGTCATTTAAATAATTGAAATAATTAGGAATTTTTATATATTGCATCTATTAATGACAGATAACTGATGTTCATTCTAATTAATACTATATGTTGTTTATGTTGTTTTAAGATATTCTTAAAAATACTATATTTTCATTCAATATATTATGTCTTAATTGTCATTTGTCTGCTTAAAGCTTAAGAAAAAATATTCTGAACCAAACGTGTGGGCATTGAGCTCATGGCTAATCATGTCTAAGCTATAATTTGAAATAAATTTCATGTAATTTAAGGAACAGTTAAGTAGCACTTGTTTTATTCCAATTATTTTCACAAATAGGAAATATTTTGTTAAGAATTTCTTTCTTTGCTTTAAGCGACAAAACTTTTCAGATTAGTTCAATTGAACACTAAAGTCAACATTGAAGTCAAACACAGTATTTTGTGTTTGAAGAATAATAATAATTGTTGTTCTCGCATAAAATCAAATCAAAACGTAGATTTTCATCAGATTTTGCTTAACCTCTATGTATAAAAAGATACTCTATTTTACAGATAAGTTTTAAAAAATTGATTAAATGACCTCTTGATTAAATGACCTTTTGATTAAATGAATTACAGTACAAGTCACTAAACTGACGAAATGAGACTTGAAAGCTATAATATGGAACATATTTTGCTTTTCACTTATCCTTTTCAAAGCTAGATTTTCGCAACGTTTGCAACTAGAGTGAAACCTCCATAAGTTAAATATTCCCTATGTTAAAAACCCTCTATAAGTTAAACGTAAGACCCGATTCACTTACATAGCAACACATTATAAAATATATTCTTTAAGTTAAAAACCTCTGTAACTTAAACCTAAATTCTGGTCCCAAACGACTTTAACTTATGGAGGTTTCACTGTATTTTAGTTTTAGGCAATTAAAAAACACAGTACATAACAGATATAAAATATAGTCATAAAACAATCAATTAATCAATTTTGACTAATTTATTAATCGACTTCAACGCTTAATATTAATAAATAAAATTATTTATGAAATTATTCACTATTAATAAAGATATTCACATAAAAATCACGTTTAATCCTTACGGCAGTCATTTAGTCATTTATATTAAACTTAGTCTTAATATGAATTAAATTTTTTATGCAAAGCAATTAAACTCAATAAAGAACTTGTTGCCTGTATTAGTAACCAAGAGATACTTTGACCACTTATTACACTTACTTTCTGAGCTGAATTGATATGAAAAACCCGATGACTTGTAAATAGTGATGAACATAAACTCACTTTGTACGAGCTTTAGCTTAAAATTTTGGGTGAACTTGAGCTTTGCACTTATATAACAAAATTCAATTTTTAAATACCTTATTTTTGAAAAGCATTAAATGATTATTAAAATGGTTAACAAGTTTATATCCCTTTCGCATGTGTTTAAGAATGAATATCTAAATTCTCGCACTTTTGAAAATCAGTATCAAATTGAATTCCCAAAAAAGTTTTGTTTTAACTGATTTAGTAATTGTTAAATAGGAAGCTCACTTAGCTTTTCTATGATACCTAGTTTTAGTTTATTGAAACACCCATGCTTTAGCTTGAGATGGAACAGACTCAGCTCAGCTGAAGCTCGAACTTATTTTTTGTTCTCCACACTTTGTAAGAATAGTAAACAGGAAGTATTTCTTCAAATATATTATTTATTTCGAATGCATTTATTTAGCATAAAAATTAGCTCAAAGATAGACTGGCGTTGATTCTGGAGATTTAATGATTTAGAATGCTATGTAAGCTGAATAACTTGCGTTAATGCTGATTAAAGAGATATTTAGCGAAAAACTAGTTAAAGAAAACAAAATTTTTCTAAGCTTGCATTGTATAAAATGATTTGTCATATTTTAAAATTTGAGTCAGACGTATGTATACTAATGTATCTTCAAAGAAAGTTTAATTAAATTAAAACTTAAAATCACTTGTATTGTGTTTTTAATTTAATTTATAAAAACAAAAAAAGTAGTCCGAACCTAATAGAGTATTAAACACAATATGCAATACAAAAATTCAAAGAATTTAAATGTTGACTTATACAGAATAAGATTCGTCTTGTTTTTTAGGTTTTCCACTCTATTCTACAAATCACATGAGAATTAATGGTAGTTTTTCTGGGATTGAAAACTATTCTCGGATTCCCCATTATTTCTAATAATTAAAATTTTTTAATAATTTGAAACTAATTTATAAAAATTCAATTAATTATCATTTGTCAAGTTTTTCAGCGCGAGTTCAAAAACATTTAATTAATCGATAGTTCTATAATTGGGATAAAAGCAAAATTATCGACTTTATCACTATTAATATATGAATACATATTTTTTTTATGTAAGAATTTAAACTATATGTTCGTTATTTATTGTGTATCAAAACTAAGATAACTTTTTTAAGTATAAACTTTAATTTATTATTTCCATCAACATATTCATCAAAATCAACCTGATTTGTAGTCCACTACTAATGAAATACACAATTTATTCAAATAGAAAATATTTTAAAAATGTATTTAAATTTTGTTTTCTTAAATTACATTTTTAAAGAATAATTTTCATGATCTAGAAGTTAAACTGAAGAGGGATCAACATTTATATTGAGCCATCAATTTTTCTTATATAAGCATTAATTTACAATTTAATTATGTCACGAAAAAAATTAAAATTCATTACTAGAAAAAAATCATTAATCAGTTAATGATTAATTGCAATAATGGTAATAATGCTTATACAGGTATAAAAACAATATGAAACAATACTGAGAGTATCTCATATTCAGATATATATAAATTTCAATTTATTTTTCGTTCATATAAAAGCATTATTTATTTTATATGCGGCATAAAGTCTATGATTTAATTTATGAATAGACAGGAATTCCTATTATTTTAATTAATATAAGATAACAAAAAATAATTTATGGGACAGATAATATTTGTCTTTTATGGTGGAAAAGGATTTTATGCGGTTTTACGAGTAATTTATTTGATTTATTTGCGAAAGAAAAAAGTCAAACTCATTCGCATCCTTTTGACAGCAAAGTCACTCAATTCTGACTGAATCTAGTGTTTAAATATAGAAGCAATAAAATTATGATTAGAAACATATGAATTTTCGGGATGGGTTTCAGATTTCGGTAACTTTAAACTTCCAATTCTCACACCAAATAAAGTTTGCATCTGTTGAGAGCTTCACATAAATTGTTTGATTTACACATAAAACAGGATCACAAGCTTTTATGCAATTGTAACTAATTTTTAACTATAAGTTTATTCAAAGTTTAATAAATACTGAATAATAAAGAATTTGTTTTAAAAGTAAATCAATTATAAAAACAACATTTGAATGCAATAAATTATAAACATTTTCTAACTCTAGAAATTTAAATAAAATATTTTTTTAATCAATATAAATGAGAAATTAATAAATTTGAAGTCATTTAAGCGTTAGTTTTATGCGAAATACTCTCAAAAGCCTAAAAATACAGCAAAAGCTTCAAAACTTATATCTCTTATTAGTCTTCGTAAGTCTTAAAACACGTGGTCTTTAATTGTGTTTATATTTTGAAATAATTGTAATTATAATCAAAACCTAATAAATAAAAACAAAAGTATTATTAAAACTGAATCAAAAACAATGAATATTTCAGACAATTATCTGGAAGTCAGTCAACAAAATGAGAGACCCTTTGAATCGTTGTTTAAACAGGTATTCAATCGTTTGTCTATTGATATCAAATATTTTTGTATTAAATTAAATAATAATTAAATTTAATTAATTTGTACTCAAAGATGATCTCAACCGACAAGTGGTCAAAACCCGATACACAGCAAGACATCGATGACTCAAAAATGAGTGCTTTTTGTTTGAAAACTAAAGACTTAAATACAAAACAAAAATTGTTTATCAATTTCTGGCACTCAATGATGGTATCAATTGTTTGATTTATATTCAAATATATCTAATCTTTAATTTAATTTATATTTTAACTCAAATTATAGAAAATCTATTCATTTAATTACTGGTAAAAGAAAATTAGTTTTAAACACATTGTCATAAATCATATTTCAAACTAATGCCTAATCTTTGAGATGATTTACGGTTTAAATAGATTTATGTTTTTTTCAGTACTGAAGTCAAAAGTGAATCAAATTTTATAAAATTATTTAATATCTAATTAACTGAAAGCTTAGTTAAAACTTGAGGTCTAGTTATTCATAGATTTACTATAAATACTGTTTTAGAGTAAGTCTGGAGTAAGTGAACGACAATTGGTTTTTATCCTTTATTTCAATCCAAAAAAAATTTTAGTTTTAGAAAAATTTATTCAATAATAAAATCAAAAAATACATTAAATTTCAGTATTTGTGTAAATATTAAATTAATTATCAATTACTGACTAAAGCATATGAATAGTTATCAATAGTTATAAATAAAATAATTGTTATATAAATGCTATTACTTATGCATAAGTTAATAACTAATAGTCTTTAATAAATATTTGGTTTCAGATGAAATCTCCGACTTTAGACTTGAATGAAGAAGAGTTAAGATCACTGTTAGCTTCGGATGACTCGACCGCTTTCACAATTCCTCTACTGATTAAACCATTGAAGACTACAGTAGACAAGAAGGGGGACAAAGCCCTCGTCTGCGATGTGATAATAAATACAGACTTATATATAAACAAAATAAGTGTCAGTCAGTTATATAAAACATTTCTAATTACAGTAACTCTTGAGACTATTGAAAGAGATAAATATAATGGTATTATAGACAAAAATGATTGGGTTGTGTTAAAGAATAAAAAATATCAAGAAGTTATTGTTAATAATGATACAAGTGATGATCTAAGTCTTGTTAATGAATTGAGTGCTGTATTAAATATTAATAATGTTAATAATGATGATAACGATGGTTATGATTACGAATACGTCAAAACAAATAATAATAATCATAATAATGGCCCCGAAACCGATTTGTTCGTCAGACAAGTCAATGAACAACTAACTGAAACCATAAGGTATGACAATATTCATAAGGCTCTTATCTAACAATTGCATAAGTTTTTCTTTTTGCCGACAGTTATTATCTTTTTTCTTCTGCTCAAAGTTTTGCTTTTTATAGTCTTTATGGACAGCTTTTAGTGTTGAAGAAGTTTTCGTGAAACTGAAGCGTTGAGTTTAATATTTCCATCCATACAATGTTGACTCCATTAAAAAGGCTGCAAATTGGTTGAGAAAAGCAATTTTTCATTAACTTTAAAATAAGATTTTATTTTTGATACGCATTTATAATTACGTGAAGGGTTGAGTTACCTGTTAGGAAAAGGTGGTAATTTGCAACCGTCCAGAACAAAGTAATTGATTCTATGGCCTTGAGATTAGAAACAACTTTTTAGATAAAATTACTTTCTTTTCAAACAAGAACTCCATTTCTCAAAGTCTTACTAATATATAATTAGATAATAGTTCACACCTTGAAATCCTTTGATAGCATCAGTCAATACCTGAACATTTCTAATATTCTTACAAAAGGCAACCGTTTCGATCAGATCCGGATGAATCACTTCTTCGATAGTCATTTCTACTGTTGGAGTTGCAGTCGTCCCACTTTCGGCCACAACTTCACCGCTTCCGCCGAAATCTGTGTCTCTTTTATCTATTTCTTTAAAAAGCACCAAAATATATAAGAAATAAGTTATACATAAAAACAAATGAAATCGCACTAATTTCTAACCTAAACAATCGCACGGATGAATGAATTCTTGTTTTGGACACTTATAACTAATATTATTTGTCGAACTTTTATCATTTGCACCCTCTTGTCGGCCTTGTTTCGACTCGTACTTGAAGTATTCGGCAGCAGAAGAGTTATTAACATTTAAAATTGCAATCAAAATAAGCGGAGATATTATCTTAAGCTTTTCCATAGTCTTAAACTTAGTTTATTTCAGAGATGATTAACAGTGGGAGAAAAACTTTGTGAGCCTTTGCTTCACTCACACACACACTCTAATAGTTCTCTATTTCTATTTACTTTCTTTTTAAGCTTAAAACTCAAATGAAATGAAGACTTAATGCTTGTTAACAGTGAATTTCCTGAGGAATGATAACTCTGTCTGTTGTACACAATCTAATAATAGTCTGTCCGCTCGCGCGCACCCAATTCAATGTGAATTCGTTCCAATGCCATACATATAGACAAAACTTAAAATTAATGTTTTCAAACTGTTGTCTTGTTTCTCAAAAATGATATATACATCTGATAAATAAGTGCTCTGTCTTTAAGATACTTTTAAGATTAACTCAAAGCCCAAAAGTAGAACAATTCATTCAAAAAGCACTAATTATTAGATCCGTTTCGAAAATCTGAAGCGATTGAGTTCTTTCTCAGACAAGTTTTCTCTAAATCAAAATGAATCAAAACATTAGCACAAAAATAATTTTAATAATTTCTTATAAATAACGTCTTATACAGACTGCTTAGTCCTTGAATTTGAGCTCAAAAAAAAGACATATCATTCGGAAATTAATTTATTAAGGAATGCCTAAAATGTTGTTACCTCTTATCGTATTTCTAGTGTTAGATAATATTTGTAGCACTTATTGATACACATGATCACTGAATGTCATCCAATTTCAAAGCTCTTGTGTATATTATGCATAGAGGTGAGGAAGAAATTGAAATAAAGCACACCTTATATTCAGGTACGAACTTAACAGTAGGTGTAATGTTATAGTTGTGTCTCTTGCTCTCTAAATTCACACTTTTGCAAAGTAGTATTGAAAACCAGGTGCAGTTCTGATTTTGTATAGCAATGCCGCGTCACTCCTATGCCTGCCTCCCAAAAATACTCTAATAATACAGCTTATCGTATATTTTCATTGCTATAATTTTGGTGCTCATTCAGAAGTTCGAAAACCCTGTTTGTAATCCACTACACATTGCATCACATTCTGCATAAACACATTGCAAATGTTTGTTTTTGCGATTTTGTTAATCCAAACGTTTTTGATTATGCAGTGATTTTTCAAAATAAACAAATTATTTCTTTAAGTTTTACAACCCGTTTAATCCTTGCATTCATTATGTTTATTGCATAATATCTTTTCGTCTCTAAGTTTTTAATCAAATATAATTGAATTGTGTTATCTTTAATCAAATATTAGATTTAGTATTTGTAAGTGATTAAGAATTACGAGAATACGAGTTCTGAGTTTTGAATTTGGAGTTTCGAACCGATCCCATTATTTAGATGCACTATTCGTATGTATATTTGCAAACAGTGAGCTGCAGGTCCTTTCTAACAATGCTTGCCTTCTGTTATACCTATTTAAAGTCCTATTTCCTCTTTGTACTCAATTACAAAGCCTGACTTATACATAATATCCTGCTCTATGACCAAAAGCTAATGCCATTTTTGCGTTAGACTACAATACCTTTCTCCCAATACATTGGGTTTTGTTTTATAGCTTTTGTTTAGAACATTCATAAAAGTATTAAATATTTATCGCATCACTTTATATCACTCTCTCATTATATAATATCTGTATATATTTAGCAGTGCGACGAACTTGAATTCATTACTTATGAATGATTTTTCTACTATTTTTAATTTTTCTTTTCAAATATAAAGCATTCATATGTTTTAACCAGAGTTTTGCTATTAATGACTTCTATAGCAACTGAATCAAAACACAATTGGTTTCATTATTATTATAGATATACTTTCAATAGTTTGTATCCAAATCTTTGTTACACAGCTTTTTTGAAGTCTTTTTTCACACGTTTTAGTTTCTATTAATACAAATCTGGTTATTATTATAATTCTTATGTCTCTCACAAATGATTGATTACTATTGTATTAAAATTGAAGACAATTTTATTGTTACTTCAATTGTGTTTAATCGACGATTATTTTAAGCCTTAAATTGTATTCAGGTTTATAATTATTATATAAACATTTGTGACTGCTATGCCTTTTAAGAATTGAAACTAAGGATTTAGAAACATATACAACACATGCAAAATGTCAGCTTTAGTGAAGGTTTTCCAAACTTTTGCGTTTATTATTTTTCCTCAAATAATTATAATTCAATGAGAAAAAATGGTGAACCCATTCTTTTATTATATTCTCATTTTATAAATTGGGTTCTCTTTAGAAAAAAACTTTCCCTACTTTTCAAAGAGCATTTGATTGTTTGTTTGTATTCATTAAAGCCCTAATGTTTTCATTTTAACCAAAAGCCTTCAAATGCTTCCTCTATTAAAAGTCATTTCAATTTTTAAAATTATAGACAATTTTTATTACGTTAAGCATTAAAGAAAAATAAAATAAAAACCATTTTATAATCACTCGAACGTGTCATTTAATTAAAAATTATGAGTTATGTAAAATAATTTTCAATGCCTTTTATGCACGAAAAATAAAACTTTCAAACAATAAACTCATAAATTATATAATATTTCATCGTATATTTCAAAATAAGGCGAAGAATATTAGTTTATTAACCTTTTTATTTTATAACAGTCTTTAATTTCGCTTTTCTTTTATAGGTTTAAAGAAGAAGATGTCGGCTCTGATCTATTTGATGAACAACAAGACCTTTAACTCCCAAATATAAGCTAAAACTTGATGTGTTTAATAACTGTTTGGAAGGGCAGGTGATTCTGCCCAATGTTCATGACTTAAACCAATTAAGTTTACAGATAGGAGAAGACAGAATTGTTTTGCAAGCTTTCAATTACAAATTAGACATCTTTGTGCCCGTTCTTATCAGGTCTGATGAAGCGGCGGCTGTTTTCGATTCTCTCAACAAAGTTTTAAACTTGAAAATGCCATTAAATTAGTTTTACTTTTTTGGCATATAATTAAATAATTTTAATATTTTTCAATTAATTTATCAAAAGTCATAATCATAATTACAAAATACTTTTCCAAACCTGTAGTCATTCTGTTTAGTTATTTTAATTTTATTGATTCATTGTATGTAATGTTGTGTTATTTAATTAAAACAATGTATGTAAAGCTTCAAAAAATTGATTTTCTACTCCTCTTTAAAAGTAATTAAATCTATTTGAAGATTAATTATTTGAAATATTTTTATTTTTCTCTAATTGTTATAAACAAAACCCACAATGATTTATGAGTCAGTCAAACATAAGAGTTTATACAAATGACGAATTTAGGTTAAAACAACTTTAAATATTTAATAAACTTTGAAACTCCCAATTAATTTTGTAAAAATTGATGCCAATTATCCATTAAGTAGTGATAATGTATTGCAATAAAAGTAATTGACAGCTAATCGAAAATTAATAATTTATAATTATTCTACACATAACTTAATAATAAGCACATTTGTAAAATTCTAAGACCACCGGCTATTTCCTTGACTTTAATCTTTCAGGAAAAGTAAATTAATTCAAATCATTGAAAAAAAGTTGTCTTAATTAAAAGTTTTTTAGTACCTATTAAGGCATCAGACTTTCTATTGATAACCTAAATATTGACTAGGTTTTTAACACTTGAAAATTAATTTCAAGCTAATGAAATTTTATGAAATTATGTTTGTCTAACTAGAAATCTAACAATTTTTTCGTTTCAATATAATCTCTTCATTCCAAAAATACTTTATTTATTTTTAAAAACAAGTTGTTATAGAATTTTCAAAATAGTTAACATATTATTGAATTGATATAAATCATTGCATTGCCATTAAGCCTGTTCAATGACTAGGTTTGCGTGCATGTCCAGACACGAATAGTTTGTTTTCTTCAGTGGATCCGTAATTCTGAATTGTATGTCATAATCGCCCTATAAATCAAATAATTTGATTATAGCTTTTAAATTAATTTTAATCGAAATAAAGTCAATTTAAACACATTATACCGAAGCCAACTTTGCCAGCAATCCTACAATTTTAGCGAACGGAACCTCGACTTGAACATCCTTAGCCTCATATACACCTTTAGGGACAGGGCACTGACATTTGGCATTGGATTTTTCAATGAAAGGGCATATGATATCTTTGTACCAATTTGTAAAGAGATCGCAAATCTTTAGAGTACAAGAACCCAAGTCATCGACGCACGGGATTGGAATCTCGATTTTTGAGGTTCCGATTTGAACCAATTTTACAATCTTAAGGTCAACCAATGCATCTGTGGGTAAATCTTCTAAAATTTCCAGTTTAGCCGAAACAGTAATTTTGTCTGTTTTGCTTAACTTTATCGGCAATGGACTGATCGTTATGTTATCGACTCTGAACTTAGAACCTCCTGCAAAAAATTATTTTTAAAGTAATTTTTAAAAATTAATAGATTTAAATAATTATATTTAGGAAAACATTATTGTAATGTAATTTGAAAGTTTAATATCCTGTTTGAGAAAAAATTAAATTTATAATTTATAATAAGATTTTTTAATAACTTTTTTAAGATAAGTGTATAATAAAAGTATGACTGACCGCAGTCTTTAAATGAAAATAAGTCGACTGCCAAACAAGAATATATTAAAACACTTAAAATTGTTAATTTCGCAAACATATTGTTTGAGTTTAGAGAAATTCTCGAAAAAAATATTTAATCAGTAATAAAAGCCTATTATGAAATTTAAACTTTAAAAAACTCTTTGTTTCTTACTCTGAGCAACCAATTTATATATATTTTTCTTATGAGAAATTAATGATTAAATCCATTTGTTTTGATACGGGTATTATTTAAGACAAACAAGTTTATCAAAACGATAAAACGAGATTAATAATGAAAATTATTTTCATTATATTTACTCATAAATTAAAAAAGCATATAAACGCTTAAACGGAGAAAACATATGTCAAAAAATATAATTCTTATAAAATATCTGATACATTTGTAAAGGACATTACAATGCTACAATTTGTCACTGGTCTCAAACCATTCGGAATTCTGCTACACTCAATTGAATTTTCGTTATTTTCAAGTTTGATGCGTGATCTGCTCAAGTTTAGAGTTTTCAGGCCAAACAAAAATACATGTCTAATGATCAACACTTTTTCGGAGACAAAACCCCAAAAATTCGGTCGGAAATTCAGAAAATTTTTGACACCGATATCAATGAAAATACAAGTTTTAATGCAATATTTCAATTTGAAAAGTAGAAAACTTTTGCGCCATTTTTAAGGAATTTTTTGCATTGAAATAAATATAAATTCTAATGAATTTTAAAAGGTATACCAAATTCATTTTTTAAATTTTTAATTAGAAAAAATTGAAAAAATCCTAATAAAAAATTTTTCGTCTTCCAATTTTTTTAAGTTAAGCACTAAATTCAAAAATTTCAGTTAAAACACATGAAAAATCAAGAAAAATGTCCTTTTTTTGTTAAAAATTTCGGAGATTTTCGGAACTTTAACATTAACTCATTTTGATTGTTATTACCTAATCGGCGTTCATTCCATAGTTTACGAACGTTTTATGCAACACAGAAAAAGTCGTATTTCCGAAAAAAATCCTAATGATTTTATGATTACTTTGGTTTCTACTCATCAGAATTAAAGAAATTACCCCCAGTTTTTCTGTGCAAATTACCTGTATCCATTAATAAACCATTTGACAGATTATCACATCTCTAAAGTCAAAAGTTTCGTCGCAACAAATAATTGAATCATAAAAAATTTCATAAAAATTCATTAATGTTTGGTCTGGGAAACCTCCTAAAACCTTGAAACTCATTCCTGTGAGACTAGAAAATAAAATTTCTGAATTTTTAAAATTTGGTTTTATTACGCTAAATAAATAATGTTTTCAATACAGTATAATTGCAGAGTTGATCACCTCTATAAGTTAATCACCTGCTTAAGTTGATCGCTATACTGGTGTCTGTTGCAAATCTCATGGGTTTAACATAACCTTTATAAGTTGATCACCTGTATATGTTGATCAGAAAGTTGGTGTCTAATGAGTGATCAACTTA
>JAQGAM010000345.1:0-13802 GCA_034697665.1 Nanhermannia comitalis
ACTTCTCCTCTTGAATTTGGTTTATCTGTTGCTTTATATCTGCCTTCAGGCCAATCGATAAGTTTGATTTTGGCGCCATGTAATGGAGCACCGATCTGACCAATGGTCAGATCATCGAAATCCATGACAGAACAGGCGGCACATGTTTCTGTGGCACCAAATCCCTTAATAGTTATTTTTAAAAATTTTATTTAATATGGAATTCAAATTAGAATTAAAATTTTTTAAAGACTAAGACTGAGACTGAAATTTTTTGTCAGAATAACTTTTCATCAAAAACATTAAGTTCTTATAAATCTTATATTAACCATAATTTAGTACTAAAATATCAAATACTGTGAAATTATTTTCTAATAATCATTTTTATAAAAAATTTACTTAACTTTTTCTAACTATAAATTTAATACTTTTATAGCTTATTCATTATTGAGGCAGAGCCTGAATTTTTCAAAAACAGACTGAAACAAAAAGTACTGACCCGACAATAAAATTTTAAGTATACCTTATATTTCGTACAATTACTATAACGTATTATAGAATAAAAATATATACTTTTAATTAAAATGATTAATACCTGAAGTAACTTAATATTAAGACAGGCTTTCATTATCTTCTGAGTTTCAGAACTAAGCGGCGCGCCTCCGACTAACATAATCATTAAGTCGCCCCCAACTTGAGCCCGAATGTTTCGGCAAAACAGATAATTAATGAGAGGGGTCTGAAAGCCTCTGTTCTGCCAATAAGTTTTATAATCCATCGCGTAATTAAATACAGACTTAACAAAAGGACCTCTTTTATCGATTTTATCAAAAATTGCTTTACGAATCCTATCGAGCACTAATGGAACCGCCGGCATAATAGTTGGCTTCAATAGAGTAACGTCTCCTTTGTCTCCACTTCTAATGGCAGTTCCAGAGTCAACCATTGTAAAGGATGTGCCGTATCCTATCCTAATGCCTGTGCCAAACATGAAAGTCTCGGCAACAAATTCTAATGAATGAGCTAATGGTAAATATGCGAGATATCGGTGACTGTAAGCCTCGGCCATCATTTTATCATCCATTATAGTCAATAAGGAAGAGACCGCTGCCATAAAATTTTTATGGGTTAACACAACTCCTTTCGGATTTCCAGTCGTGCCTTACGTTTAATTAACATATTTTCAATTTATTTATTGTTTATTCAATTGTTTTGTTTGTTAAATACAATACCAGAAGTATATAATATAACAGCAGTGTCCTCTTCATTGAGAGCAACCACAGTCAGGTATTCTGACGCTTCTTTTCCAGCGTTAATTAATTGAGTGAAGGGCACTAATTTGATGTTTGGTTCGAATAAATTTGTTGCCAACTGTTTTACAGATTCGATATAAATAATTGTATTAACATTTGGTGTTCTCGTTTGCAATTTCGCTAATTTAGTCAATAAGTCTTGTGTTGTTATTATGTGCGACACTTCAGTCTCATTAATGCAGTGAACAATGCCTTCATCTCCTAATGTCGCGTAAAGTGTAGCGATTGAGGCGCCGATTCGGACAATGGCTTGAGCGCTAAGAAACCATTCTTAGAAAATATTAAAATACGTGGATCATTTAATGAAATTATCGTATTTAACTGTAGTACGACTATTAAGCGCAGACTGTTGAGCGCAGGACTATTAGGCGCAATAATTTTTCGGCGCCAGACTTTTCGGCGCACCCCTTTTCCGTCAGTGAATCTTCCTAATTTTTAACTTAATGTCATAAAATTACCTTGCTAATTTGAATTATTGAGTATTAATTAGGTAAGTTTAGGTTATGTTAGGTGTGGCTAACACTGAAAAATTACTGCGCGAAAAAATCGTGGGCTAAAAAATCTAGCGCCGGTCAAACGTTTCCGCTCAAAGGATATGATACCATATTTAACACTAATTTATACAAAAATTTAATTAACTAAAAACCAATACCTAATCGCGTTTCAGCAAAAATCAGAACATTATCTTTTGGTTTCACCCCATTTAATATTAATCCGCGTGCTATTTGTCCAATCCTTTCATCGACTTCACCGATAGTTAGCCACTGATAGTCAGTAAGTTTCCATTTCTTAAATATTTTGCCATTTGGTTGCTTTTCTTCTTCTTCCGCTAATATCTGTCTGAACCCAAGACAAAGCCTATCTTTGCCATTAATTTGAAGTGACTTTTGTTGTGCTTCTGGTATTGTTTTGCAGTTAATTAAATAATGTTTTGGTGAAAGTCCTATTCTAACTAATGGAGAGTATGGGTCACCACTTTTCTCATAACTAGCCCTTACCCTATTAGCCCTTTCCAACACTTTCCATGGCTTTTGTATGAAATAATATACAGGAAAACTGATCACATCATATAAAGTAATTAAAATCTTAACTATTATTAGTCCAACCGATGGCTTATTAGTTGACATTATGATTGAGTAAAATTGTTTTTATTAATTCTCAAATCTTGTGACTGTATTAGTAGTTTATTTCACTTGAAAATCAATTTAAGAAAATATAAATTAAAGACAATTAAAAATTTTCATTTCTTACATTTTATTCACATCTTGAATAATACCACTAATTGTTTTGCAGCTCACTGTTAACGGGTGTTTCACAATGAGGTGATTTGTTGTAAAAATTTATTACTCGAAAACTACTTAATATTTTTTAATGAAATTTTTGCTAAATAAAGAAAATAATGGGAGATTTGCCGCATGTCATGAGATTTTTGTTCATTTAATTTCTGGCGATGTTGCAGACAATTATGACAATTATCAAAAATGTTGTGAATTAAGTCAAATTTTATATTGGCCTTACCATGAAATGCGTTGCACAATAGCTAATCTAATTTTTAATTTGTTAATTTGCTTTAATTTCTAAGTATTGTACAGCACAAGACAGAGTTAGTCCAACATTAAAAGTAACTTTACTCTAGAGGTATAATAAAAAGCACTCAAACGTTATGAACTATAGCCTCGCTAAAGATTAATTTAACAAAAATCCCATGTCATAAATAAAATCTTCCATTGTTCTTCTTTATTTTGCAAAAAATTTCTTTGAAAAATTTTCAGAAGATTTCAAGCAATATAGTGTTACATTTGTTCACCTCATTGTGAAACACCCTGTAGTCTCCGTCAGCACAAGTGAATTAAGTCAAACGCTTTTAGTTTTTATTAGCCTTTGAATTAGCGGATGGCAGAAAAACTTGAGATCAATTGTAGAAAAAGTCTTAAATTTAAAATATACTTTTGAGCTATTTTTGTTTATATGAACTCTAAAACTTATGGATTTAGTTAAGTAATACGTAAAGTGTATATAATTTGGCACAGCTCACCACCAACAAAATTTTTAAAAATATTTGCAGATATATAAACATTTGAAACAAGGCGCGAAAGTGCAACATAGCATTTATTCAAACGAAACTCTATGCCTATAACTGAGTCTTAAATATTGCAGAATCTGAACAAATTTTAAATCTGAATAACTGAATAACGATTATTGGCATATATCCCAAACTTACGTCTGGTGCGGTAATAGTAAACTGGTGGAAAATTGATATTAATCATGCACCTTAAATGATGCTTTGTTACAATACATGAAAGCCTTCTCTTCAAAAAATACAGTATTGAAAATTTTTTGAAGTTGCTTAAAAAGTAGGCTTTGATGCATTGAAACAAAGCACCATAGGAGGGGCATCATTAAAATAAATTTTCCACCAGTTTACTTAAAAAATTATTTCAAAGTTATGCAAAAATATATATATAATTGAATTAAAATGTCAGATAAAAAAATTAAACTAATATAAAAAGCTAAATGTGTTTCATTTAATTCACTTGTGCTGACGATGTTGACAAAGGCTAGCGGTGATCAGTAGAAACAATTGTCTAAAATTTCACTTTTTGTGACCTTATTCAAGTGTGAATGAAAAAATTAGGTAGCTAAAATTTTTATCTTACTGCGCAAACTTAAATGAAATAAATGGTAGCTTTAAATTCTTTAAAATTTAAAGCATTAAAGCATTAAATATGTTTTACATATAGAGTGTTTTCAAACATATTTATAAATAGTTTGTTGTAAATTATGAATATACATACTTATGAGTTAATGTTATGCAATCGAATGTTACAAATAATCCATACATTCATTAGGAGAGAAACCTTGAAATACACGGAAACACAACATTTTTTATATAATGCATTAACGACATAAGCCATACAACAGTAAGTCATAGAGTTTCAACTTTATGAGCACAAAAATTTTTTAAAATAAATTCACTTATGCTAAAGAATAATTAGTCTTATAAGTATATGACAAAAATATTTGTCATTTTTACTTAAGACAACTTAGTTTTTTAAAATATAGTTTAAAATAATTTTATATAAGAGAACAATATTTACTGTTGTTATTAAATTTTTTTAAAGCTATTCTCAAGTATAATAATATTAGACAAGAGTATAATATAAATATAAATGTAGTTAATATGTATATCAAAATTAAGGTCAGCTATTTTTTCACATGTTTTGAATAAATTGTTTTGAGATTAAAAGAATTGTTTATTTTAATCAATCAAATGATAAACTAATAGGAGACATAAGATAAATGGGTGTATCCTTGAATTGTGACTGTGTATGCTTGAAATGACACTAGTTGCCATGAATATAACTTATGAGTTTGTATACAACGGTACTTCAATTACTCCGCTGTATATTTCACTCCTGCGCACACTTTTCAGGCTCAAAAATCAAATAAGCAAATAATTTGGAAACATATACAAACAACGTTACGCTGTTTGTAGGGGGATGGGTGAAGTGCTGAATGCAAACAAAGCCCAACGTATGGAGGGTGGGAGTAATAAAAATGCAAATTTAAAGTAACGTGACTTATAAATGACGCCATATAAAGCGTTATGCATATACATATTTGTGTCATTCATGAGCTGTTTGACAGGTATCGGTAAACATTTAGGTAAACATATTTTGAGTGGGTAAACATCTCAAGAATGTTATGCTTACTGCATTTACCTGAATTAACTTGCTGCATTTATAATATTTTCATATTTGTTGCTATGATATAAAAAATCAATATTTTGCTTTTAATTAACTCTTGTTTATAATTAACTGATTTTTCTTGCATTTTTCAATTAATTAATTACTAAAGTCCACTGTTCTTGGTCATTTTCCAACATTTTAGGTAATATTATAAATGCCTATAACCACATTTTAAAATATTTTTTACTATTTTTTTAAACATTATAGAATAGCTTTGCACTAAATTACATGCTTTGACAATAACGTTGCCAACTCTTCTGTGAGCGATTCTTACACTTTCAGCATATTTAACAATTTTCCGGGACATTCCAGTACATAAATATTCTATTGTCAATTGTCTAAAAATTACATATACTCTATTCCGGGACATATATGGATGACACTACACCTTGGCCGGGACACAGAGTTTGAATCCGCTACTGTCCCGGCAATTCAGGTACTGTTGACAACGCTTGATTGACAGAAATAATTGTTACAAATTAATGTATATTTAAATAACCATAAGATCTGTTTCATTAAGTAATATAAAAAAATTACTTAAAATTATTTTTAGTGCAATTGTGTTATGGAATGATTTAAAAATCATTTAAACAACACGTTTGCAATTTAATTAAATCATTTACTCAATGAAACAAATTATTAACTGATTGATAGCCTGAATATACTGTATGATAAGTACATAAATAATTTTGTACTCTTTATCGATAATTTTTATATAATTTTTATTTTATTTAAAAGTTATATCTCATTAATTGTTTTTTAAAATAATTTCAATTAATTCTTTAACCTTTTATTTTATGCTGATTTGTGATTTTTAAAAAATAAAATTAAGTTAAAAAATATTAAAATTTTCGTAACATTCATAATAGCTTAACGTTATTCTATTAATATGAATGTGAAATATTGGTATGGTTTACAAAATAAAGATCTAGACCACTACTGATCCACGTTTTCCTTTAATACCTCATTTTATTACTATAGTACTGTATATGTATATAAGATAATAGAGTAAACCTGGATCAGTAGTGGTCTAGATGTTTATTTTACAACTAAATGCCAATTTAAAAAATTGTTGTACCAATTCTGTGATCTTTATAAGCGATTTACTGTGTAATTAAAATTGTATTACAAGTAAACTCATTTTAATCTTCTTATAAACTTTATTATTATTATGAGAAGAAGTGTTTAACTGTCTGTATGATTGTTTGGTTAAATTATATTATACTATATAATAGTCCGCGGCTTAAGTTTAGGGTTTACGGGTCCTGCAGTGAGGGTCTGTGTCATATCATCGCACACAAAACATATAGCGAACACATAACATCGGGTTACAAAACATAGCATACAACTTTACTTACATAACAAACCTTACTTTTAGTTTTAACCTGTACTACTAGATAATAGATGTAGTTTTTAACTCTATGTTTGCAAGCTTTTAAACAGTGTATTTATAAATTTTGGAATTAAGAAATTTTATTTAATAATTAATAGTTTAGGCTTTTCTTTAAAAAATTTATCTAATAGCGTGAGATTCAATAACTTTTAATATTCTTAATAAAATAAAAATAATAAGCTAGGTGAAAATACATATGCAACAGTATCCAAGCGTTAGCCGTGATTCCGCGAATCTAGGTGGTTTCAAAATGTAAATTTAAAATTACATAATAAAAAAATTATTTATTCGAATAAATTCAATGCTTTACAGTGTATGACTTCTTAAAGTCAAAGCAGAAATGTTATAAACGAAAAATTTGAATATTAGTTCTAAAAATTAAAATATTCAATGATTTTTTATATTTTATAAATCATGTTAATTGCATCTGTCGTTCTGACCGGCGGGTGTCTCATGACAGCCGTTATTGCATTGACCCAAGTCCTCAGCAGCTGTTCCGAGACCATCGCATTGATAGATATCATCGGAAATACAACCGCTGCTGCCTCTATTCAATGTACTGCCACAGAATCGTCCCAAACCTGAACTCATATGACAATCACATCCGTTCGCATCAGTGATCAAAAGTGTGGAAATTATTAAAAAAATGATCAAAGAAATAAGTTTTGCCATTTTTACTAAATTTATTCTGATTTAAATGTTATTCAATAAAAATTTAAAATTTTACAAACAATTTTAGGTATTTTGCAGTTATTGTTTGTCTCGTTTAATAACTCTTTATATACTTTTTAACAATATAGTAGATATAATAAAGTCCAAAGTTTGTGAGAAATTTTTTGTTTTTTACAATATTTTGATAGAAATTAAGTTTTATCTAAAGTTATCTCAAAAACTATAATTTCTTAACTTTTTAATTTCAAATTAATTTTGAAATAATTTATAGACAAATATTGTTAATAATTAAAGATTACTTAAGTTTGTTTTATGTAAACAATTCTAAGAATATTGTTTTGTTATCTTAAGTTTGATAATGACGTTTGTTTTTGTTTATAAAATTCTAACATTTGAATTATTTAAACATTAAAAATAACATTCAATATTTATGCCCTATATAGTCTATGCAGAATTTCACAGTGCTGCTATTTTTAGAAAAATTTAAAAAAAGTATAAAAATTTTTGAAAAAATACAAATTATATAAAAATGCATTATTATCTAAAAGTATTTTATTCATCAGTATATTATATTTAATTTTATAATGTAGAAAGTTTGATGCTGAATATGAATAAAAAAGTCCCAACTCAATAACTCTAATAGACCCTAACTTGTAGATAATTTGATCTGAATAGTTATATGATCAATTGAGTAAGCAATTAATACGCAATCGACTTTCACATAATAATTGACTTAATTTTGATGTTTTCTATGCGTAGCCCAACTAACCAAAAATTTCTATTTACGCCGCTTCTCAAAATATACTAAAATAAATCATACCCTCTATTAATTTCAATTCAAAAATTACATTAAATAATAAATAAACTATTGAAACCAACTTTTGTCGCACGCAGTAAATGACGGGCAAAAATTGACATAATATAAGAGTAAGAATAATATTAAAAAAATAATATTATTACAGTTTTTTGTGAAAATTTGCATACAGGTATTTCTTTTGCAATTCTAAGTCTCTTAATCATAAAGTCAAGCAAAGTATATTTCAACTAATTTAAAATACTATAAAATTTTTAATATTTTCGAGCTTGGCCAATTCACTATGGCTTCCGACTTTGGATCGAAGGGTCTGAGTTCGAACCCCAGGTGGGTGCCATTTTCTATGCTATATGTTGGCCACATATTCAGTGTTTTTTAACACCCCTATGGCCCTTAGCGCTCGCCCACGCCGACACAGGTTTTACCTGTAAAAATCTCACTGGCTTTCAACATGGGCTTCGGTGAGATCTCCCATTAGGGGGGGGGGTCTATCATTAGGGGAGTTGGTTCATGAAAACGTCGAAACGTATTAAATATTTCTTCCATTCAATCAATTTTGATAGGAATAGAGGGCGAGAAAAATAAAAAAAATAAAACAAATTAACATTATTATTAGCACAACGTTTCCATCTTTTGTTCAGTTAATAACTGGAAAAAAATCAAAGGGAGAACCAATGTATGCAAAGGTATACAATTTGAGCTTTTGATAAATATCAAATGGTGGACCAAGGTATACATCTTCTTAAACTTTGAATAAGAATTGGATGACTATTAATAAGATTATATATTTTTCAATTAGAAAATTATGCGGAGTTTTTGAGATATCTGTAGATAAAACTTAATCCCTATCTAAATATTGTAGAAAACAAAACAATTCCCACAAACTTTAAACTTTATTATATCTAATTTATATTTAAAAGTATATAATAAATGTGTTAGTCATGGATAACATTTATACCTGAAAAAACCTGAAGTTTTTAAATAGGAATGCTACACTACCAGCTTTACGCTGAAGGCTCCAGCTTTTAGAAGTCTTCCAGTTTCCAGCTGAGATGGAAAGCTCAAGATATGATATCCAGCTTGTGAATAATAATTAAAATTAACATATCATTTTAATAAAAAGTAAGATAATCTTCAAAAATTTCGAGTTAAAATACCTATTATTGTTTCTGTTCCTTTAAAAGTTATGTCATAAGTTTAATATATTGTGAAATTATATTTTTTGTAGTATTAGATAAGATTATAATGACAAAGATTTACTCATATTAATAAATTAAAGCTTTAGCGGCTAATTTTTGTATTTTAAGTTTATCCTTAAGCACACATCTTTACTAAACATAACTTTGATCTTTAGGATTGTTTAAGTAACATTAATATTGTTTTAATCAAAATGTATTGTATGCTACTTATCTTTATCATTAAGATTTTATATTTATCTTTAGCATTGTATTTACAAATGGTTTAATTTCTGAAGATGTTATACATATAAAATATAAGATATGTGTTATACTGTACGATAAACCTGTGCTAAAATAAGAATATTGTATAAAAAGAGGATCAATCTTCTACAAGGAATCTTGGGTTTTTATATTCTTAAACTGTTTTATATGTCATTTTCATAAATTTATCATTAATTTTGTGTATTTCTATTTTCTAAATTTTTAATAAAATAATATTTATTAAAAATATATAATTAAAACTTAGATGCACATTGTTAGTAAAAGGACTCTATAGGGCTTTGCCTGAGTCCTACACAACTTAACTGCTCGACATTGAGGTCCCACGAGCAGTATAAGTCAACCCCCATCAATTAGTTTTACAGAAATATATATAAAACTAAAATATATATGAATTTCGGGTATAAATTATATGACGGTCTCGCGTGTCACAAAAATAAATGTGACACTAACAAATACATTGGTTTAGTAAAGTTTAGTGGTTTAGGTTTAGTGGTTGTCTTAAATCAATTGTGGATTTTTCAATTAATCCTGAAACTAATTCTCTAAAAATTCTATTTAATCTATTCCGCGAAATTTGTATTTCAATGAAGTCCCATTCATTTTGTTGGATACTGAGGTGGATTCCAGGTAATGTCCCGGCCATTCAGGGAAAGTTGTTAACACTATTATAGCCGGCATTTCTGCATTTTCTTAAAAATAATGTTGCATATTAGAATACGAAATCTTAACATTGTTTCATTGATAAACGATAAACAAAAAATAATTGATAAACGAATGGAGGAGGGAGTCGAGGTGACGCATCGCGTTAAAGTAACGGCTCGGATCAAAGGGTCTGAGTTCGAACCCCAGGCTGGTGCTATTTTCTCTGCTATATGCTGGCCACATACTCTGTGTTTTTTAACATTCCCTTAGCCCGAAGCGTTCGCCCCCGCCTAACATCTGTAAAACTCTCACCGGTTTTCAACAGGCGCTTCAGTAAGATCTCCCTCTCATTAGGGAAGTTGGCTCATGAAAACGAAAACGTTTGATAAATGGATTAACAATTAGATATTGATTTTTAAACATCGATTATTTAAAATAAATCATACACAACGATACGTTGTTATCACTGTAATAATTTCACTTGTTTTCAATATGGGCTTCAGTGAGATCTTTTTTTATTAGGGATTTGGCTGATGAAAAATTTTTTTATTATGCCTTTTAGTTTACAAGTAATAAATTTTTAAATTTCTAATTTTGAACAAATAACTAATGTTTGATAAGCAATAAAAGTAAACTCAAATTAAAACTTAAGTTATATTATTTCTCATCAGTTAGTTTTGATTCACCTGAAAGTTATAGTTTATTTACAGTTCCAGAAAACAAAATCACTTTTTTGTGTAAATCTATTTTACTCATTAATAAGAACATAAAAGGACGGTTTGCTCTGAACTCTTCTACTATTTGCAAACAACGAACCTTAAACGCAATAGCAGTGTCGGCCGCGGCTTCTGTGCCCTCTTCGCTCACTTCTATTACAGCCTTTTGAATGACTTCACTCATATATAAACCCTTTGGATCAGTTGTTATTCCAGAAAAGTTTGCATATTTTGGATCAAATATTTCATTAATTCCAAGTTTTCTCAACACAGGAATCAGTTGTAGTTTGGATTCTAACTTGAATTTTGGTAGAAATAAATCTATTTCTTGTTCACGCATTAAGTTAAGCAAATCATCGAGTGTTCGACCATTGAGTTTATTCTCTAATTCCAGAAGAGAGCTGTCTGTGTCGGGCAATAACACAATCATAACAAGATTACTCTTATGATAACCCAATTCAATGGCTTTGCATTTCAATTGATAGCTGTGTCCGAACGGAAATTTGCTGTTTTGATACATCATTTCCACCTCAACTTCCTTATTAAGACCTGTCGTAAAATTACTTAACTTTGTGTTTTCGACGCTGAACTGCGATTCCCACAAACCTTTAAAGTATAGCGCATTCGCTAAAATCATTTTCGCATTTGAATCAATAGTTTCAAAAAGCTCCGGAATTTTTCCTTTAGTCGCTCGACTCATATCGTTATTAATCGTTTTAATGGCTTTTTCATTACCAGAAATAAAATCTAATTCTTTTGATTTTGCGTCAAAGTATTGCTCAATATTTTGACTAAAATGAGGTAAAACAGAATATTGTGAGTGACTGTAAATAAAATTAGCGGAACTCAAAACATCCGAATTTGATTTCACAGTGTTATTGATCAGTGTTTTTAATTCTTGAGCTATTGATTGGTAGTGATTGACATCAATTGTTTCGCCGAATAATACATTTGAAAGCTCTGCCGCACTATTACTTCGTGCGCCATAAAGAGTCATCGCCAGAGCAGTTGTCAGTGAAAATGGTGAGACCACTAGATTTGTCTCAGGCATTGATAATTTTTTGTGCAGATTTAGAGCAAATTCAAGAGATTCAAAATTAATATTATGCTTATTTTGATGATCCATAGACTGACAGAATTGAATATAAAATCCTATATTTAACAAAATGTGGATAAAACAAAGTTGAATACGGGATCGTTTTAAAATTTAACTACAATACAACAAAATCATTTACCAGCTAAAGTCAACACTAAATGTAACATGCAAAAAATTGTAGTAGTCATGATTGATAGCACTTTGTGGGATATATTTGAAAACAAAAGTCAATAATTAAATTTTTATCACTTATTTATTGATTTAAAACTGTCGTCAGCGTTTTTATTGCGACCTATTAAATCTAAAAATGAAGTTTTTCTAGTTACAAAAATTATATTAAATTTCAACTTTTCTGACAGGTGAGTCTCAATTAAATTAAAAGCGATACAATAATTTATATTAAAATCATAATTACTTGCTCTCAATATATTGATAGGAAATAATAAAATAAGGAAAAATTATAAGCAATCTCATAATCAGCTGTGAGACATAGTGGCCTGTAGCGCCAGAAAGTAAATTAAGTTAAACTTTCACTTTATTACTTTCTAGCGTGGGCAGCAACTTACATTATTTAAAAACTGGATTTATAATTTTGTAACTGGTCATTTATGTATATATGTTTATAACGAACGTGTAGGTAGGTCAAATTCTAAAAAATCTTTTTGCTTTATTTCTAAGCGCTTTTTATATGACTTATTAAAATTTATCAAAAATAGTATTGTTTATAAGAAAAAACTTTTGTACCTCATTTAGACCCTTAACAAAATATAGGTATTAATAGATTTAATTGAATTAACATTAAGTGCGCAATATGTAAGTAGCAAGTTATACAACAGTACATTGTAAAAAAGTCTTTTACCATTTTGAGGTCAAAAGTCGAACAGGTACAAGAAAAAAGCTTGCAAGTGAACTAATTATTAATTTTGATAAGACGTATCTTTATTTGTTTTTGTGAAAAGTTTAAAAATTTAGTAATAAGTCTAGAAAATGAAACAACTTACGTTGACTAATAATTCAGATACAAATATTTTAATATTTAAACTCATTCTATTGATAGAAAAGCGAAATACTAAAATACAGATTTATTATGAAGAACTGAATCCATAGATGAATCGTAAAGTATAAATATGTTATCAAATTTAAAGTGAGCTTCAAAAATTTCATAAATACAAATTTAACTATATATTAGGCTTTTCTTAAAATTTAGCATGAAATTGGGTTAATTTTTATATCATTGTAATCATTGTAATCATTGTAATAAAATAGATATTATGACATATGAATTATGACTTTTGAGTTATGTGTTTTGAAAATCTGAGTTTTGAATTTATGACAAACAACGTGCAGCTCAAAGTAATAATTAATTAATTAACGCATTAAAGATAATTACAAAAAGACGATTTTTAAAGATAACGGTAAGCTTTTAAAAAATATGCCCTTTGAACAGTATTTCGACCATACATGTACAAGGTAGGGTTTGCTATGGGTGCGCACCCCCCCCCTAACTTTTCAGGATTTCAAAAATCGTATCTTGGTCCCCTCTTTGATGTTTTTAAAAAATTTTTAAAATAATCCTTTGGTCCTTCCTTTGAATTAGATTAAAAATATATCTTTGATTAAGATTTTAATTTGTCTATAAAACTTTTATAGGGAGAGCTTAGCCGATTCACTATGGTTTTTGACTTTGGATCGAAGGGTCTGAGCTCGAACCCAAGGTGGGTGCCATTTTCTCTGCTATACGTTGGCCACATATTCAGTGTTTTTAACACCCTGCTGGCCCCTAGCGCTCGCCTACACCAACACAGATTTCACCTGTAAAAATCTCACTGGTTTTTAACATGGGCTTCGTGAGATCTCCCTCTCATTAGGGGAGTTGATTGATGAAAACGTTGCCAAAACGTATCAAAAAGTGGAAAATTAAAAAAAAATTTTGACGCAAAAACATTTTTTGGCGGAAAAACTCTTTTG